>VYZM01007489.1:176050-201723 GCA_013398915.1 Dromas ardeola | reverse complement strand
GCGCCGCCATCTTGTGTGCGGCGGGGCTGGTGTCCTGTCAGGGGAGGTCGGTGTCCTGTCAGGGAACGGCGCTGCCAAAAGCCGTTTATCCAGCGGGATTTAAAGCCCGGGACGGCAGGGCAGGCCGTTCCCCGCCGTGAAACCCACTGCTTTTTCCATAAAACAGGCGGATGAGGTGTAGCAGGGTGAGAGGGGTTCTAGTACTAAACCTGGCTGACATCCTGACGGAGCTGGGCCGGGGGTCCTGCCAGAGGTGAGGCCGCGCTGGGTGCTGGCGTGGGGAGCCCTTCCCTTTCTGCAGGGAAGGTGCGATCCAGGGCTGGGGCGACCAGGTCCTGACCTGAGAGTGATGAGCAAACTTTGTCGTCTGCTTTTATTTCGCTTTCCAGGGGCTGCTCCTGGCCGTTGGGCTAATGCTCATCTCCGTCATTACATCAGGAGCTCTGGAGATGTGAAAAGTCAGCTGTCATTAATAAAATCTTAGTTAAAACAAAATCACAGGGCAACTTAGCTTGGGAGCGACCTCTGGATGTCATCCTCTCCAGGTAGAAAGAGGGTAAAATTTAGTTCTATGAATACTAATGCCTCACATCCTATTTCAAACATCACACTTCAAAAACTGTGCCTTGTTAATGCAAAAAAAGTTGAGGTTCTTTTTTCTATCCAAAAAGGTAATGCCAAAGGCATTTTGTGGTGCCCACAGAGGCAATGGGGATACCTGCCTGCACTGAGCCTGCTTTCCCGTGGGTCTGTTCCCCAGCATGGGAAGATCTGCAAGGTCTGATTAAAATTTTTCCTGTATTTCTGGCATTTGTTATCTCTCCAAGGTGGTTGCTAGCCAGCAGATTGTGGAGATAGAAGAGCCACGCCACATCCAGCTACCCCTCTCCCAGGCAGCAGAAGGATGAAAACACCCATGGGAGTGACTGGATGTGCCAGTATGTCACAATAACATCGAGCAAGAGGCAATTGTTGCTGATCTTGGCACACAAACATACAGAAATCCAAAAAAAAACACCTAATGATTTATCCTAATCAGTGAGTGATTGCAGACATTACCCAAGCAAAATCAAAATTAAGCTTGGATAAATAATAATTTATGCACTGGGAATGGGTGAAACACAATGGTATCCTGCTCCTCTGTAAAGAACTACCAAATACTGCAGTTTCTTAAAATGAAGTTTAGCCATTCAGAGGGAAGATTGTCTGTGTAATAAAACTCAAATTTAAAGCCAGTGTGAAAGTTACATTTCGAGATCTGCCAGGACCTGCAGCTCTTTACACCTTTTCATCAGTCCTGATGAAGAGGGAACAAGTTTTGTTTGATCTCAGGATCCAGGCAACAGCTTTTGCCCTGTGCAAACTGCTTAGGAGGGGAAACGCGGGTGGCAGAGGATGGCTTAGAAGAAGGGTGCTGGGGAAATCCAGCGTGAGATTTCACTTGACTTTTCTCCCAGGCAAATAATTTACAATCCAGTTTTTACCTAGTTGTTGATGCCCAGCACTCATGGGCTAAATGTAAACCTGTCTTTTTCATCTGAATGTTGTATTGGCCAATATTTTACCACCCTTTGCTTGACATCTCATGGATGTCATCATGGAAATGAGTGAGAAATGCAGGTGCCATGTTGGGTCACCCAACGTTTTGGCAGTGCTGAGCCAGTCCATACAGGCAGAGGAGGTTTTCTCCAGGTGAATGGACAGGACCAGAGTCGTCCAGAGCTGAGCCAGAACTCCTTGGTTTTCTCCCACAGAGCAAGAAAGCACCTTGTAAACCCTCCGAGCTAACAAAATACTGCCTTAAATAAGAAGCTGTTTTTTTTTTACCGCCCATGTATCACCAATGACTCTGCCCTCCTGCACCCCTCCAGGCAACTCCTTTCCTCCCCCTCGCTCTTGTTGCCACGACCTTGTTTTTAATTCAGTCACTTCCACCTTTTTTTGGGTTAGTCGCTGAAGACAACCCAGGCATCGATGGCTTCAATTCTCTCATCCCTGAGGAGGGATTTATTTGTGAGTAGATTTAATACCAGCTGCTTGGTTCTGTTTTTTCGCAAGTTGACCAGGCTTAAAATCTGATTCTTACCAAAGCTTTCCAAGGCTGGCTTGCGTGAGCGTGGTCGTGCCAGGAAGGGTTTAGGAATAGGGAATTGGGCCAGCTCTCCACTCCTGCTTCATTTCTCCTTGGAAAACAGGAAAGCTGATGGCAAAAGCAGAGGGCATCTGCTGGAAGCAGTGCCGGGTAAGTGCTGAGCACCCATCCAGCCATGCCAGGGATGAAAAGCCTTGTTGGGAGTGCCAGTGCATCCTCCTTGGGGCAGTGGAGCCTGTGGGGGACTTGTCAATCCCCGTCACTTTATATCTTTCTATTTGCTCCCCTTGTGCCATGGTATCAAGACAGGGACGTTCCTAACGGGGGCTCCTGCTTTTCAGCAGGGCGCTGTGTTCTCCCTGACTATCATTTCTTGCGACCTTGTCCTGCTAATGCTATAATAGGATTAAAGTCGCTGACACTTCCCCCAGCGTAACTGTATAATAAATTCCCCCTTTCTGGGGTTGTTCCCTTAGGTTGGGCATTTTCCGGCAAATAATATGAACCTGAAGGCTGTGCAAATTGATTCCCAGGGAGCCTGACCTCCCTGTTGGGAATGACAAAGGGCCATCCCTGAGGCTTAGAAATAGCTGTCCCGGGCTGCTGTCTGGGCTTAATCCTGCTGAGCCTCTTGTGTTCCTGAAAACAACCTTTCCTGCCGGACTACAACCAGTCCCCAAGCGCCGAGGGCGAGGAAGACGCTGAGACAGTGCGCTGGCACCAGATAACATCATTTCGGGGAGCTCCCTGACGGATGGAGGTGCCCTTGCAGGAGCAGGAGGGGACAACCCACGGCTCCACTCAGCCAGGGGTTTCTCCTGCTGGCGCTTTGATTAAATCAATTAATCAAAATCGATGCACATGGGAATGAACAAACAGGAAAATGCTAATAGATCACGATCATTAATAATCATTAGGTACTGATCAGTAATTAATAAATTAATGACATTCAATTTGAAGGCATATTTTTATTTAGACGTAATACATTTACTATTACCACACTAATACTTTATTAATGAGCTAATATTAAACTAATTTAAATAAAATTTCAATAACCTTCTTCATCATACCACACTCACTGTAGGTACATCTTTTGGTACAGCAATGACCATTTACCCAGTCACTTCATTTACGACATCACTTGATAACATATGATGTCGTTTACTCACTGATGGTATTTATGACATCACACCAGGTGGCATCATGTATGTAGGTTGCATTATTTAGCGGCTTTAGCCATGATACCATTTAACATTAAATGGCATCATCAACTCAGTGCCTTTGTGATACCATATTGCTATCATTTTGATACCATATGACATCATTTATTCAGTGACTTTACGCTAACCCTGAAGTTAGATGGGGTTGCACTGACCATGACATTTTTAAAAGCCTTAGAAACAGAAATGGCAGGACCAATCGTTGCTCCAAATTTGTACAACACATCGCAGTCCCACGGGGCTTTTTCCCTGTCCCCTCATGGTGATAAGGACTACAGTAGCTGCAGAAGAGCAAAAGATAAGAATTAAATACGTTGTGAATGGAGTCAAGCAAAGGGCATGTTGCATTCACATGTCATGGTTTTAAGGAACTACAGAGCAGTTAGTTCCTTTTTAAGGAACTAAGAGCAGGGCTCTTAACTGCAGCATAAATGGTAAAAGAGACTAAAATATCTACTTCCAAAAGATGCAGTAGATTCTAATTCAGCTATTTTATTATTCAAGCAAGTGATTAATGGTGACATGGCGTCATCTTATCAGATCAGCAGTGATATTATCCAGTGATCTGTTGCAGGCAAACAGCATTATAAATGCAAGATTGTAGAGTTTTCCTCCTGTTTGTTTCAGATAATTAGAAAAATACGTAAACTCATTTCTTTAATTAATCTGGTTTTAATGGTTGATTGCTCCTGATTAAAACAGCATGTGTCTTTGGGGGAAAATGCGTCAAAATTTGAAATAAAAGGAGAAACACTTAACAGGAGGCAGGGCAATAGCAACCACTTCCCTATTTAAATAGAAAAAGAAAGAAAAATGAAAAAGAGGCATGAAAGACAGTAAAAGAAGGAAGACACGACAATTCAAAGGAGACAACAAGCCAACAGTTATAAGGGGAGGACCCGCGGGGTTTTCCAGAGGCCGGCTATGCTCGGCACAGGGCTGTCATTGACTTGCCCAGAGCATCGCATGTGCAAGCGGAGTGTCCTGCCTGGACTGGGCCACTGCTTCCGGGGACTAGATGTGTCCGTGGGCTTCAGGACCAGAAATAGGAGAGTGCACAGCACCACCATTTCATCCCTGCAATGGATCCTTACAACATTTCCTTTAGTACCATGCTAGGCATTTCTCATTGGATAATGAAAGGGGTGACAGGGGATCCCATAAAAGCGTCAGGGGAATAAAAGCTGCAGCTCAGACTTGCCGCAACACAGTCGCGGGTGGGAGACGATGAGTAGCCATGGGGCTGGGAGTGGGATGGAGCCGATGGTACCATGTCTCCCACAGCAGATATCGCTGCTCCCAGCCCCTTCAGCCAGCGACATGCTTCTCGCCGGCATCCCAAGGGGACCCCCATGCCACAGCACACGACAAACACAGGAGGTTATTCTCCTCCCTATTTCCATCGCCACTAACGGGGTTTGCTGCTCTTGTTAGGTAAAAAAGGTGTTTTCTTTTCAGGCAGTGATGTGTTTCCAGAGAACGGCAGCTTTTCGTATCACTCACCCCCTCTTCTCCGTCATCTTTGGCTCCGATGCTCTGTACTGCCTCCTCTTCCAAGGACCGAGCGCCTGCTCCCGACGAGGCTTGTTGAAACCTGCACAGCTTTCCCACATTGTGCATCACTCCTCACCAGAACAGTCCCCAGCGCCAGTTTATGGAGCGAATTGTTTTAGCCATGCTTTTTGCTGGCAGGATTTTAATGCCGGCGCTGGCATGCGCTTTTCGTATCTCTTGCTGAGTTGAAAAGGAGGAGTGCAGCTGCTGGAGGGCCCTGTGCTACCCTCTCCATGTTGGAGGGTAGCAAGCGATACAAGGAGACAGATACAGCAGTGTTAGGACAGCAGCTCAGCAAGGCTGTTATCTCTGTGCTCTTGCAGGCAGTGGTAGGAGTTTTGATCTGATTTGCTTTGAAACTCTTATCGAAACAGCACCTCACATGCTGCAGCCCTCAATTTTTCCCACGATGCTAGTACTGCTCATTCAAAAAGCCTTTTTTCCCTGGGACCCCTAACATTAACTGTAAATAAATAAATGTAAAAGTGAATTTGCTGAGCCTGACTGGAGCTGACCCACTCCGAGCTGGCACCGCCGCATCCTCCTCCCTGTAGACGGTGCCTGCCTGCTCTGGCACGTCCGGCAGCACAGGCCTCTATAGCAGCCTAAGAGGCATTAATTACAGAATGGTTAAAATTCAGTTTTTTTCCTGTGGGCAGGAGTTAGAAAAAGAAGAAAACCTTGCTCTGCATAATGGGCAGCACTGAGGTGGGATTTCACAGAGGCAGTCACACAGCTATGTCTTTGCAGTGACTTGGGGAGCCCGGGTTAGCTCCCAGCTTTCTGAAGAGGAGACAATTACCTTGCGGGTGCTCCTTGTATTCACTTTGCCAGCAGGTTTATTCTCAGAGCAGCATGCGAACGGGAGGAAATGGCTTTGCAAGTGCTCAAGGCTGAATTTGCAACGTGGCAGAGTCTGGGAAGAGGCAGATTTCTTGGGGCAAGGTGGTGTAACAGTTACATTGAAGGAAGACGAATGGGGAATGAATGCTTCACAGATGCAGAAGAGGTGAAGTCCCTGCTCCATCCTACCATAGTCATTCAGTAATTCCCTGGATCCATCTGCTATGAGTAGATCCCAGCCAGCACGGAGCTCTGCACTCTCCAATAGGTCCTGGAGGTGGTCACCTTGAAAGCAATGTCCCACCATGGGGTCAGATGTGCCATCACAGGCTGAAGGTTCCCTGGGGTGAGGGTCTCCGGCCCAACCCTGCTCCCAGCGGGGCCAACACTGCAGCTGCCGCAGGTCACTGGGGGCTGTGTCTGGGCAAGTCAGGGCATCCCTGCGGATGGAGATCCCCCACCGCTCGGGACCCCTTCCCAGGGACACCCCACTTGCACAGGGACAGGCTGTTTCCGTGGGGACAGCCAGGGTTTCCCTTGCTGCACCTTGTGCTGGTGCCTCTGGGGCTCTCGTTCCGAGCACAGTCTGGCCCCAGAGCCTCCAGAACCCCTTTGGGCAGAGGGAGATGCTGTTGGATCTTTACCTCCTGGTCTCCAGCTAAGTGAGCCCAGCTCCTCCAGACTCTCATCACATGCCCTGGTCCCCATCCACCACTACTAAGGTGTCCCCAGACTTGCTCTGCTTTGGAAATCCCTTGGAGCCCCAAACTGGTCCCAGTACCCAGACGTGGCCTCCAGTGTGGAGCAGAAGGGCCTGCTCTCCCCCTTAACCTGCTGTCCACCCTGTGTCAAGTTGAAAAACAGGATGGTGCCTCCAGATTGTCTTCAAGTCACCTCATCTGGAGGCCCAAAAAACCTTGTCTGGAGTGAAACTGTGCACAGGTACAGGGCTGTCCACCTGTGCTGGGCCACTGAGCTCTGGACCATGTCACCTCCATGGCATCTGAGGAGCAGGAGCAAAATGATACCTGGAGGGTCCTAGTCAAGCTCTTGTGTGGTTTTCTGTTGAGCCCAGAGATGTTGTGGTCACATAGCGCCGTCTCTCCTTCCTGCTCAGTCCCAGGATCCAATCCCCGAGGATTTTTCTGGTTGCACCCTGTATTTATCCTTCACCTCATGGGATTTCGGGGATTGTCATTTCCAAATGGTTGGGGATTTTGTCCCCCTGTGGTGCTGGCACAAGTTTCTTTTTCACACTGGATTTTCTCAGTTTTCCCCATAGGGGCAGCACTCGCCTTTCAAGCCAGTCTAAAGAAAGAAAAAGATCTGTATTTTAAAAAATAAGTCCTGTTCCTAGTGAATGCAGCTCTGATAACAGGACTAATGTTGGTGTGAGCCTGTATTAAATGGGTTTAGTAGTTATAATTTATTTTAATATTCAACTCACTGCCTAAAGCTGCTTAGTGATTTGCATCCTGAGTCACCATGTGAGCTCTACTCCTCAAATTAGAATAAGGTCTATAAATCAAGCCTCCCTTAATAATAATAATAATAACGACAACAACAACAACAAAAATAGTAATAATGATAATAATAGATATTATGATTGTCCTGATGGAGTGTGGGCAATAATCTTGCTCCACTCTGGATACCTCCAGAGCTCCCTTCCCAGCAGTGCTGCTGTCATGCCGTGGGCCAGGGAAATTAAGGACACAATTAAAACAGAGTAAGTCTCTGTCCGGATCCCCTCATACCTTCCAGGGAAACACCAGCTCCTTTCATAAAACAGACCGAGGTCTTCTTACCAACTTGATAAATACATAAAATCAGACAGATCTATAGGGCATCAGGTTCTCCATGTGAGGATAACCATTAAACATTATTCCAGCCTTGGTCTAATACAGTTTTCATTCTAACAGCCTCCAGATACAATAATCTGATGCTGCCCTTAGGCAAGGGAGAAGTGAAGAAGCAAGGGGAAAAGCTGATGCTAATGTTATTTTTATTAAAAATTTTGGTAACTTGAAGATTTAAAACCAAAATCCAAGTGGAGCTAGCATACGTTACTTGAGTAGGACTGGGAAATAGTATAAACCATATAAAACTCAGAATCATATAACTTCCTCAGTACTGTCAAGCATGGGAGATAGCCTAACCCCTTTGGGGTGGATACAAAATTTATCATTGTAAAAAAATGTTGTTTATACCTCTGCTAAAGGAAGAAAAGGCAACCGCAAAGCACATTTGTCCTACAGGTGGTTCAGATATTATTGCAGCTTTCTTGGGCTGTGAGTGCCTTTCTGAGGACACGATGGCAGAGGTTTTGTGGGAAGAATGTGAGAAGTGGTATGGCTCCCACCAAATTCAACAGAAGTTTTGTCCCAGAGCGCCAGTCAGACGTGTCAGTCCTATTAGCAGTATTATTCACGGGTCATGGCACAAAGGCTGAGGGTTGAATGTGTTTGTTCTGCAAATTGGACTAATATTGTGAAGACCATATAAAAGGATATATAACATGTTTGGCCTCTTGCTGGTATCTAAGATCACAGCGTACTATGTTTTGTTAAAATGGAATTAGTTCAGATACAATTTTATGGTCACTTATGACTAGGAAAGACTTCAGTTTCATTAATAATGGCCACCATCTTTTTAACATTTAATACATCATAAATCATAGCAAAAAAATTGTGCTCTTGATTTGGAATGAGGCAGCTGGAACAAAATTACATTTCAAGCTGAGTTGGCCAAGGCATGAGCTTGCTCCTGAAAGTGCTGTGACGCCCAGTAACCTGGTAGCTGGCAAAGTGAGAAGCTGAGCTGAGTTTTTGGATAAAAAGGCATCACAAGAGGTCATTTGAAGCTCAGGTCAACAAAACAGCCCCGTCCGAAAACAAGCTGTGAGTGGCTTAAACACTTCTTGTTAGGTGGGCTGTGTGCATCAATGCCGCACTGCTCACTGGGGGACAGATTTGGAGCTGGGGACTGTCATGCAGCTGTACCAAATGCCACTACCAGTGCAGTGGCTTTGTTGTCAGACCTCCTGGCAATCATTTTATTTGCTGCACTCACTTTTATGGTGACATTGCTGGTCATATGGTGTCATGGCACACTGCAATCGCGCCTCCGTCATGGGCTAGGAGAAATTATCTCCACAGCAGTAATTTGATTTCAGTGGTTCACCGTCGCTGGGCGTGATATCACTACTGTATGTGCACCCTTGGTGCAACAAGGATATATTAGGCATGATGAATAAGCACCAACGAATAGCTCATCTGGTGTCACCCACTGTCCCACGTCCCTCAGAGCTCAGCCTTGTACACCAAGGGTTGCACCCGCTTAAATATACAGCAGTAATAACACAGGGCTAATAATAATAGTATTAAACTGAGTGACAAAACATGAGAAAGCTGTTTTTAACTGAATGTGGCATGGTATTTTTGATGTAGGAAGGACGCTTGATATAAATGTTGTGAGAAGAATTCATATTCAGAATGTACATGAATACAGATGTGATGTGGATGGCACGCACAGGACGTTTAGAAATGGAAATCTCATTATCCTAGCAGTAATTCAGGACTATTAGAGGGAAGCTTAGGGTCTTTAATCAGTAAGACTGTATTAGCATAACAGACTTAATTGCAATAAAGTAAAAGATGCTGATTAAATAACATTTTTCTCCACGTAAGACCTGCAACCTACTGTATGCAAAATCACCAGCTGGCCAAATCCTGCCTCTGATTTGCTGAAGCCTTTTCCTTCTCTCTAAGTCAAGGCAAGAAAAGGTGGGTTTGCCTCCTGTAAGGCTGGCCCAAAGATGCATATCTTTGCCTCCATTTCGCCGTGGGAGGAATGCAGGCTGCTCTTTGTGTTTGCCCGGCTTCCTGCTCCTGTTGGTGGAGCTTGATGAAGTGCAAGCATCCCTGCACTGAGACCAGAGGCTAAAGCCCCAGGTGAAAATGCACAGCTCTTCTGGCTAATGTGATGAAACACCAGCTGAAGGACATAGGAGGGCTTGGCCCTGCTGTTACAGGGATGTGCCCAGTCCCAGGGACAGCCTAGATTAACACCTGCACATCTTTTACTGAGCTGTAGAAATAGCAACATCTCATAGGGCAACAGCAACCAGCTGCAAGGGCAAGGAAGGGACCAGCCCCAGGCCTGTACCTGAGACCAGGGACACTGCTGTCCCTGCTAACCTTCTCCACTCCAAATCCACAATGTCACGGACTTTAATTTGCAGCAAGTTCTGCTTGAGCAGCTGTTACCACAGAGTATTCTTGATACGGTGTTTGCAAAAGCATCGTTAATGTTTATCCCCTGCAAAGATATATTGCTTCAGACCACATGCTGCAGTCAGGGCAGTATTGCCTGTATCGCTGCAAAATATCCAAGGACCAAACAGGTCTAGATTATTCAAGATTTGGATGAGGATCATGCATGATTCTGTCTCTTGCATAGGTTCACAGTGTCACCACAGTGCTGGACCTCTTGGCGTCCCTACTCCACCTCCCACTTGTAGCAGGAGTCACCTCCAGTCTCATTGTGGGTTGGGTGCTCCAGGCCCTGACCTGCTTGGCATCAGCAAACGAAGCCAAGGACACATGCCGTTCTGTTGGAAAACATTGCATCTTTCCCCTTATATACGGTGCACTGGGGCACTGTATTGTTCCATATAAGTATTTTTCCCTTATAAAGGCACTTCTCTGGCTTATTTTAAAACCCACTGATCCTGAGATGTCAACGGCTTTATTATCTCTGTTCTGGGGCTGTTCTGCAAGAAGCGTGGCTGAGAGCAGCAAAGTGCTGCAAAAATTTCCTTCCAAACTAGGTACAAATACAACCGCATCTCTTCCTTGCCCTGGATAGGAACCTTGCTGGGAGCTCAGCGTGCCTTTTCTTTCTTTTTGCTGCCACTTGAAGACTTTATTGGATGTTGTCTGAGATGGTCCCTGTATCCTCTTCCGCCTGATGCTCAGGCCACGGCCATGCTCAAAGGATGCAGCTCCCATTACACTGGTTGCCCTCCTCTGTGCCCCAGAGCTGGTCTTTACCACTGGAGAAATCAAAGATACCTCAAGATAAATCTCTTTATTTAACTGTAATTTTTCTTGAAATTGTTGATTTGGAAAGATCGTTGGGTTCGCGTCTGGCCAGACATTCCTGCGAGGTCTCCTAGTCATGATGCTCCCTCTCAGCCGAATCACACAGTTCAGTCTTAGCTCATTTTCTTGGAAGAAGTGGCCCATAGCTGTAGTCTTCTGGTGATGACCACACATTTTTCAGGGTTGGTCTGCTTTGCCTTCAGTTCGAGTACAAGGACTTCAGTACTGGCTCTGTCATCATGGGTCTAGCTGCCCTCAGCTATTTCTGGGCTCCCCCCCAAACCTCCCATATAACCTTTAGAAAATGGCTTAGAATAGATCCCACCCTTCTCCCTTCAGAGACCAGAGCTGCACACAGGCATGATGACCATCTCCATGGAGAGCAGAGAACAAACTGAAGCAATTTTGCTGACTCCTAATGTCTCCTTTCTGTCTCAAGAAATAACTCTTTTTGTTTGTTTGTTTCTAAATTATTTGAAAGGGAGTAATTAGAAAGGACTATTTATCTTCCCTGGGTGATGCAAGTGCGTCGAGTTCCGATAGGACTGGCCATATGGGGTCAGACATGAAGTTCCATACATCTCTGCCAGCGCATACGGAGCACAAAACTGCTGCAGCAAGACTTTCCCGGAGCCGTGGTCGGTGCTGCAGGGCTTCTCACAGGTTCTCTTTGTGTTTAACAGCCTGTGATTATTTTCAGCTAAAAATAACGTGCTGTAAAGTCCTGGAAGAATTAGTTGGCTTTCCAATGCCAAGAAGAAGCGCTGACTTTCTGTGTCAGCTCAAAGTTATTCTCGGTAATGAATTAGCCCTTGTTCAGACCACACGTACTTTAATGGGCTCCTTGACTCTGCCTGCTCACGGCTGCTTCAGGAACGAAATGCCAATATATGCTCAGGAGTCAAATGCAGAGTGCTTTCATCTGGGAAAAGAAAACCTAACAACATTGCCAAATTATCCAAGAGGAGATCTCCAAACCTGGCTGGCATAATCAAAGCTTTTGAGAAGTGTGTTTTTATTGTGCAAGATATGTAAGGGGCTTAAAATCGTAATAGCTTAATAGTTTCACATGCAACCACCATTCCTCCTTATTAAATAAACAACGCATAAGAAAATACTTATTCATTAGCAGGAAGATTTATAATGGCTACAAAAGAGGATATTCAGGCTGCCATCAGCAGCTTTGGTATGACCAGAAAAGCCCGGGTGGGATCTTTAAACACACAGACCACAAGTTCTGTGTCTACTTAAATCAGAGTAACAGAGGGAGCAGATTGACTTTTAAAATTTTCCATGAGATAAACAACAGCTTTGGCCAAGTACAACTGCCTGAATTTTACCTTATGAAAAGTTTAAAGGTAGTTTTGGAGGTGAGGGGTGATATAAGGATGGCACAAGCCACCATTTCAAATGAGACTGTTTTGTAAACTTGCTCTGCAAAAATAGGCAACCTCTGTTTGTAGTAAGATGCTTCAACCTCAAAGTTTAGCTGGAATTTCTCAGGCCAAAATTAGAGGGAAGCTAACCAGAGGTTTTATGAAAGAAACAAGCTGCAACCTTTTCGTGGAAGAGGGAATATTTTACAGTTAGCAACAAGATCCAAGTGTCATCTTTTTTCATTTTAATCTTATTCCAACCCCATGATTTCCCAAAAATAGATGCACTCACCAGGAATGTCACATTCATCTTGATTCAGCTAATGATATTTATACTTTTACATTGGATAGGATTAATTTTCCTATCCTGTTAATGCAGCATGTGATTATTAAATATCTTTACCGCACGCACGGACATATATTTTCTGTGTCAGAAAGGAAAGCAACTGGCATGTTAAATTACTGAATGATAATTGTAGGTGGCTGTTTTTCATAAAGATTAAGGAATTCCTTTCAATATATGTCCTGGTTTGAGGTAAAACAGAACCAACTTTCGGTTCAGTTATTTTATTTCTTATTATTCTTATTATTTCTTACTTCTTCTTATTCCTCTTCTAACTCTCTGAAATTAACAGCATGTTGTGCAGAAAACTGTTCGTTCTCAGAGATAAAACCAATGTTTACAGTTTGTGCCAAGGAATGGTACGCAGAGAGGCTCTTGCTTATACTTATTGCTAATTTGTTATTTGCCCTGTTGGAGGGTTGGAAACAGAAAAGCGCAGAGGGGTCGCACCTGCAGGGAGGAGTGGACAGGACCGGTGACCCAAAACTGACCAACAGGGGTATTCCATCCCATCTGCCCCATGCTTAGTATAAAAGCTGAGGTATCAAAGGGTCAGGGCTTTCTTCTTCAATGGCCGACATCCGAGGAGGACCCTGCTTGTTCATCTGCCTTTGATCCCAATCTGTGTGTTCCTGACTCCAGCTTTGGAATCCAGTTCCCACCCGTCGCTGAGTCCAGCCTGGGACTTCCCCAGTGCCTGCCGGTGACGTCATCCTGGGAGCTTAATATGGTTTTGTATATACTGTATGTATTTCATTATTTTCTTTTTATTTTATTATTAGTATTCCATTAAAGTAGTTTAGTTCCTTCTAAACTTGTAAATCTCTTTATCTCTCCTCCTCCTCTCCGTGTGTGAGAGGTGGGGGGAGAGCATCTGTCGCCAGTCCTTGGCCAATTTGGCCAAAACCATGACAATATGATAAATGGTTATAAGACTCCCTTTTATATTAAATCAGTTCACAAGTGAATTTATTTGACAGTCACAGGTTGTGGGTCTATTGAAGAACATTTTCCACCCCTCAAAGGCATATGTGTTAATGTAGTGAATGTGTGTAACATCATATTATGGAGTAAAGGTACTGAAACTTCCCAAATGATGGCTTTTGGTACTAACACCTTGTACAACCAGTGCTACAGATCAGATCTAGCCAGATTTCAATAAGGCTCATTTCACATCCACATCCTGAGCAACACAGGATCCAATGACGAGCACTGAAGCAAAGTAAATTATTATCGTGGCATTTTAAGTAAAAAGCTTTACAAAATCAATATGCAGCCATGTGCTGTTGACATATCAAATGCAAAAGTGAATTCCAACAAGGGAAATCTGCCATAAAGAAAAGATTTTATCCCGATATGAAGGAAGGAAACACAGACATTCAATCAAATGTTAAGAAAGCCAAAAGAAATAAGAACTCCCATTCTGCACAGCAGTATTTCCCCAGTCATAAAAGCAGTGACTTAAAAATGAAACCCTACTGCTAATGAAACTCTGAAGCCTGACTTCAAGCCCCCTGAATGGACCAGCTCACTGCTTTCAGCAAAATCACAATAGACCTCATAATCCCCCCAAAAAAGCAAGAAGAAAAATGCTTGAGTTTGACCACGTTAACAAGCTGCACTCCCCCACGTACAGCTTGTTTCTGTACAAGACTGTGCACAAGGATTTGTTTCCTCAACCACATCAATAACAACAAAGAATAACTTGCCTGGACCACTATTTTTGCCTGGTATGCAGTTAGAGGAATTTGAGTAATACGCTCTCCTGTTTTGCTTCAAAAGAAGCTTTCCCTTCTCTTACATGTGGGGTTACACTGGTCCCTCTTTCACGGGCTATTTCAGGAGTTTCCCTGACCCCCTCCAGGATGGAGACCCCCCGCCTTCCTGGGGACCTGTCCCAAGGCTGCTCCCCACTCTGGGTGAAGATGTGCTTCCCCACATCCAACCTGAACCCCCCGGGCTGCAATCTGGGGCCAGGGCCCCTCGTTGCATTGCCTGTCGCTGCCAAGAAAGGTTTGGCTCTGACCTCTCTGTAACCCAACAGACTCTGCAAACACCCAGGAACCTGAAGGGGGGTAAAAGTCCCAAGCATTTTCTAGATTAATTATTCCTTTTTTTTTTTTTTTCATTTGAGTTTGAGTGGATTCTTCATACACAAATAAAGAAAATAAGGTGATTTGCATAGCTCTTTGCTTTCAACACATTCCCAAAGCAGGACATTTTAGCATCATTTCTCTACCCTCCCTTTCTCTAGGCCTGTGCCGCGGGCACCGTTATTGTACTGTGCAGCATTTTCAACCCTGTATAAAGAAGAGTAAATGAATTTACCTTAATGAATGGTAAATCCAACCTACAACTCCCTTTTCCTTTATCCAAGCTAAAAGCGTTACTGACATGAACTGATTTTGAGGGGCAAGCAGACAAAAGTTTTAATTTGTTACCACAGACTTCAATGGGGAAGTTAAGGATTTTCTAGACAAAAGACTAAGACTCAGCTAACTCCATCTGAATGCCTCTTTCTCTTCATTTTCCTTTTGTGTTGCAACTGCTAACAGTGCTAAAAGAAAGAACCCGATGACCAACGTGCCGGTTTATTCCCGTTATTGAAATCTGCACTCTGAAATGCAGGCAGGATCAGCTGAGCTCTGGGCAAAGCTGCAAAGCAAATCAACATCTTTCCTCTGCAAAGCTCTGTTTGCCATCAGTCTCAGCCTGGTTTTGAGTGGAGCAAAACGTTTCCTTACAGCATACACAGATTATATGGTTTGTTCGCAACCCACACTGCCTGGAAAACATGAAAACAGCTAAATACCCAAGAGCTAAAACTAAACTAACTGTGCATGCAGAAAACAGATCTGCAGTCACTTTGAGTGCGAGATCTATCAACAGCTGGTATGGGCTGCCCTTGCTACCATAACTGTGATGTACTTTTGACACGGCTGCAGACTTTGGGGAGGACAGAACAAGCATCTGTCTTCATTTTAGCTCTGAAGGGATCCAGGAGTTAATGTTTGATATTCGCTTCTCCTCTTGTGCGAGGGTATTGGCAAGTACAATACTCTCCCTGGCTTCTTAATGCCTTACCATGTCAAACCTAGATGAGAAGAAAGCTCGGCAGTGAAGAGCACACAGAGAAGAAAAGTGAGCCAGCAGTCAGTTGTTACCTCTCATGGGGAAAAAAAAGAGAAAAAAAAGTGACAAAGTTAACAGATAAGAAAGAAATTTTGAATGGAACTTAAATTGCCGCCAAACTTCTTGGAGGTGCTGAGAAATAGCTGTAAAACAGCCTCTTACATCCACTGGCAGATAAAAGTTAATGTGGCCTAGGTTTTTCTAATGATAATGTGGGTGATCAACACTTTTTTAAAGAAAAGAAAATAGAAAATGTAGAAGGAATTTAAAAGCAGTATCATAAGGATAATTTACTGCCTTAGGATTGGGAGAAATGTTACCAGACAACATTTTATTTACTGACTCTATTAAAAAGGTGGCTTGGTCATGAAGAAAATCTGTCTTAGATGACTGTTGTAATTTTAGAAAACTGCTGACCAGCCGTGACTATACATCTGCTGAATAAATTGGCAAACTGACCCCATTACCAGTTCTTCATCCTGAATGATTTAACAAGATGTGGCTTTGAATGCAGCGTGGTACAATTGGATTCATTTCATGCCAACTCCTGACGCTGAGTTTTTCTGAAGCTCTTTCAGAGCTTTTCCGTCCCTCTTTTCATGAGGGGATGGATGGCACTGGTCAGGGGAGGTCATCCTCTCAGCATTGTCACTGTAACTTCCCTGTTTTTCCCTGTGCTCCCTGAAAGAATCACAGAATAGTAGGGATTGGAAGGGACTTTCGGAGATCATCTAGTCCAGCCCCCCTCCCAAAGCAGGGTCACCCAGAGCAGGATGGACAGGAACGCATCCAGGCTGTATTTGAGTGTCTCCAGAGAAGGAGACTCCACAGCCTCTCTGGGCAACCTGTTCCAGTGCTATGGCACCCTCAAAGGAAAGAAGGTTTTCCTCAGGTTGGGGTGGAATTTCCTGTGTTTGTGCCCCTTGCCCCTTGTCCTGTCACTGGGCACCACTGAAAAGAGTCTGGCCCCACCCTCTTGACACCCACCCTTTAGATAGTGATAAGCACTAATGAGATCCCCTCTCAGTCTTCTCTTCTCCAGGCTAAACAGACCCAGGTCTCTCAGCCTTTCCTCATCAGAGAGGTGCTTAAGTCCTTTGATCATCTCATAGCCCTCCACTGGACTCTCTCCAGTAGTTCCCTGTCTTTCCTGAACTGGGGAGCTCAGAACTGGACACAGCACTCCAGATGTGGCCTCCCCAAGGCAGAGTAGAGGGGGAGGATGACCTCCCTTGACCTGCTGGCCATGTTCTTTTTAATGCACCCCAGGAGACCATTGGCCTTCTTGGCCACAAGGGCACATTGCTGCCCCATGGTCAACTTGTCCACCAGGAGTCCCAGGTCCCCCTCTGCAGAGCTGCTTTCCAGCAGCTCAACCCCTAACCTGTACTGGTGCATGGGAACCTTGGCTGTAAAAGTGTGCTGCAGGCTTGACGCTCTGGTTTGAAGCAGAGTAGAAGAGTAGCAGAGTAGCACAGGACTGAAGCGCACTGTCTCACTGAGCTCAGTATCTGCCATCAGAGACAGGCAAACCACCTCATTCCTCTCACTGAGCTTGGTAAATTACCTTGAGGTCAGCTAGGTCATTTACTCTTACTGGTGGAAGGCTGTTCCCAAAGCTGCCCTTTCCAGATTAAAAACCTCTTAATGTCCAGCCCATGTTTACTCGTGTCCAGTTTGCTCCCATTTGCGTGTCCCCTCGTAAGACGCGCACCACCCCAGCAGCGCTTCTGTGCAATTCCGCACTTGGGCAAATATGTCTGTGGATGGCCAGCACTGCGTACACAGCTTTCCAGATGCCATCGCAGCAATACCCACATTGGGTAGCGTTAATCTTTCCCTGTTGCTACTGATAATGTCTGTTCTGACCTGTCTTAAACTCATATTTGCCGTTACGTGGCCATGCCGTAGGGATGGCTCACAGTTGCCTGGAGATCAGCCAGTCTGTTCAAGCCTTTCTCTTCCTTTGTTACTTTGATCTGATGAGTTTGCAATAGAAACTTAAATTTCAGCCCATCTCTGCCTGGTCGTTCTCTGCACTTGGTCACTGCCAAGCTTTGTGCTGCCAGCAAACTTCCTTTATTATGGCTTTCTTTTGGCCATTCAAGCCCAAACCCAGTCTGACAGAACCATAAAAAAAAAGGCTGCCACTGGATTAACTATTACACTTGCCAATTCTTTCATGATTCACTATTCTAACTAATCCCTTGCCTTGAGCATGTTACAATCTTTGAGCTTTTTTCATGCCTTATATTTGGTGAAAATACAACCCAGAAATTTACCTTTTCTATATATAAAGCACACATCCACATTGTGTAGTTTCTTTCCTCCTCTTACTTATGTGGAAAAGGAAACTGTTATTATTTATTTTTACTCTTGGAAAACCCAGATTGGCTGCATTTTGAGGGTTTCTGAATTTATCTCTGTGTTTTTCGAACTCTAAGCCATTCCATGGCATGAGTGTGTTTGCTGTATGGGATCACACTGCTCAAGAACTGGAAGGGTTTGACAAGCTCCAGAAAGACAAGCCACGTAATTATGGGGTTGTCGTGCTGATGGACTTGCCCACACAGGGTGAAGCCACACTGCAAGACCAGAAACTCTGCTTGCAAAGAGCTCAAACCACTTACGATCCCCAAAGGTCTCTATATTTTCTGGGAGAACAAGCCATGTGACACACAGCCTCATTATGACATAGCCACGCTGATGAGGTCGTTTAAACAATATCATGCCTCATTATGACATAGCCACGCTGATGAGGTTGTTTAAACAATATCATGCCAGAAGGGAGAGACCTGAGCCGTGATCCCAGTTATAGCACTCAGGGTTTTCGAGAGCACTGTGTTTCCCATGCGTGAGCAAATGGGACTGATATTCCAAGCACTGGGTGGCTAACTGAAAAAGCAGAGTGGCAAAATGCAAGAAGAACAGACATGTAAGCACAGTTACAGAGATGTAGTCCTACTCGGGGTTAATCAAGGTCAAGGTCCCGTCAGCAAGCAGGCAGTGGCTCCGCCCTAATTATAAGCTATTTAAACAAATTAGCCAGATGGAAAAGCAGGCCCGGGGACCTTGGGAAAAGACTTTGACCCCAACCTCAAGGAGACCACACTGAGCAGCTCCAAAGCAGCCACCCTTCGCAATGGGAGGGAGGGACTGGAAAGCTGATTTTCAGACCACGCAGCCCAGTCACAGGCCTCCCACTGACAACTGTTGACAAGTCACAGTGCTGCAAGTCCCAAACAGGAATGACACGCAAGTTAGGTAGCAACCAAAAGTACTGGGAGATGGTCCCTCTCTCTCCATTACGATAGAATGGATGAGACCTGAACTCAACCCTTTCTGTGGAAAGCAATAATTATCAGCGCATGCATCATTCCTTTTCCGGTTCTCTGATTGCTAACCAGAATATGGCATCAGCTAAGGAAAATACCATTGCTTTCCATATGAGCTACAAATGTATTTCTGCTCCTTGCAGACATGCCCAGAAGACAAAGGACACCCCAAAAGAATAAGAAAGTGCCTCTGAAGAGTGTACACTTCAAAAGGTAGCAGCGACGATCTGGCAGTGCCCCCAGACTAAAGCTATTTTGCACCTAGGGTACAAAAACATGCATCCAAATTGAGTGCCACTCTGCTGACATGGCTTTGCACTGGAGAGCAGAGATGTGATGCCAACTGACAGAGGATCAACAGCCTGGGTTTCTGGATGCCACCATCTCGCCCAGCAGCAGCAGAACCTCAACTCTGCTTGCTGAACACAAAGATGAGCAGCTGCATATGACCCAGTGAAGTTCACAGGGAAGAGAGTCACCCTCCTCATAGGAGAAATAAAAGCAGCTCAGTTACCATTGATGTTACAGAGTGCACAAAAAACTCCCAAAGCTAATGTGCTGGTGCATCATCTCCAAGTGTGAAGGCATGATCCAAAAGCAGGCTGAGTTGCTGCAAGACTACACCCTCCACCTCCTCACCACACCACCTCAACAGATCAAACTTGCAATCAGCTTGCCTCTACCCTGCCCCACGCCTCCTGCCCAGGCCAAGAGCAGCTGCCGCCTGCGCCTTGGCTACACTTAGCCTGGCCAACCCCCTTCTTATGGAAAAGAAATAACTAAACATCAAATGAACAGAGGACAGCTTTCTGCTCTGAGCAACCTCTGCTGAAGCTATGCAGACTTCATTCTGAAGTTGACACCCAATAGTCAGGCCAGGGTGTCCAAATAGCACCACACCCGTGTTTCTTACTTCCCTGTTACTTTGGGACTGTGAAGCTCAAAGGCTAACAACTTCTCTTATTTCTTCTCCTAAAACCAAGGCTGGCTGTCAGATAATAAGGAATGGCTGGCAGCCAGCAGGAAAAGATGCTTGCTTGGAGATCTGTTCCTTGAAAGTAAGGACAGGTTGCATGAGAAAAAGCAGAACACAAAATTAGAGGCCTACACTTTTTCCTCCCTGGACTGTGTAATTAATATCATTGGTTTTAAAAACGTTATACAGAGAGCCAAAACCTAGAACTATTCTTCACTTCTACTGCTGCGGGCAGTGAATTCTGTATTATTTGTATTATCTGAATGCTCAGACTGGCAACGGGAGCAGTTTCTTTGCTCCTGAAAAGACCACCTAATAACACAGACTCAGCTGGGGACGTATTAAAAAATGTTTTCTCTGCCCTTTGACTGCCAAAGAAATATATTGCCATTAGTGGTAATTACAGACCATCAAAGCACTAAGAAAAAAGGTGTTTTCAGAGGAGGTTAGTGCACTAACATTCTCAGCTGCATTTTGAATATAGCTTGGAAATTGATGCACCTCTAAGGAAAATCCATAGACGAAGCAGAAATAAGGAAATTATTCAGGACAGTTCTTTGAAAATTATTTGACTGCACTGTAAGAGAACAAAAAAATGCTAGTAAATGGAAATGTGACATGAATTAACCACCCTCGGCATCACCATACTTGAAGATGGAAAAAGATAAAGGAGAACAAAAGAGAGAACAACTTTATATAGTTGTATTTGGAGCAGGCATGTTTGGTGGGGTTGTTTTGGGTTCTAATTTAAACATAAAGAGGACACAACAAGGACCAAAAAAAGACATCGCAATACTTGTGGAGGGTGAAAATGGCCACTTGGCTGCTATGTAAACGCTTTGTCCAGAGTTTTAGGGTATGAAGTGGAGCTGTTCTCCAGAGAGAAGATATGCACTATGTAAGGACAAGCTGAAGGTGGAAAAGCAGTATTTTCAGCACCCAGAGGCTGTGCTTGACTAAGTGGCATCAGGCAGATGCCACTCACCAACTCACTTGTCTGTCTGTCTCTGACACATCGTAGAGCTATCCGAGCAATCATGTTCACATACCGCGACCTACGCTGTGTAGGCACTAGATGTCCGAGTCATCTGGTCTGTCTTTATTTCTGGAGGTGACGAATGCCCTGCACAAAAGTTCTGAAAAGAGCCCAGCTTCATGTGCCACCATTCAAATAATGCAACACTTCCAGCAGAGAGCTGCACTCAAAAATTTCCACGTGACCAGAGGCCACAAAGACCTCTATGGATTCAGATGCCATCAAATACAAAACACGTTTTAAAAGCAGGTCTTTCTCTTCATGTTTTCAAAAACATACTAAGAAGGGGAAATGATTAGAGGAGGCTCATCACAGAACAATATGTAATTGATAAGATTTTTCCTAATCTTAATAGATACATAGAAAAAGTCCTGTTAAAGCCACTCAAAAGACATAACTGAACAGTTTAATGTGATATGATAGGATGCGACAATTTAATGTGATGTGACAGGAGCAAGTAAGGGATCATGGTGGGGGGTAAATGTCTTCACTTGACAATTCAGGACACAGAATTCCCTTTCTGGAACGGAAACTGATCACAAATCAGTTTTTATTTAATTACCTTTTAAATCGACATTTTTAAAATCTGAAGATTTACAGTCTCTAATGAAAAACTCTATGAGTTCTCTTTCTCTCACACACATAGGCTCATGTGCACACGGCTGTTATATACAAAGTCATTTTCCTACTAAAACCAATTACAGATTTGTTACAGTGAATAGAATAGAATCATAGAATGCGTTGGGTTGGAAGGGACCTTTAAAGGCCATCTAGTCCAACCCCCCTGCAGTAAGCAGGGACATCTTCAACTAGATCAGGTTGCTCAGAGCCTCATCAAGCCTGGCCTTGAATGTCTCCAGGGATGGGGCCTCCACCCCCTCTCTGGGCAACCTGGGCCAGTGTCTCACCACCCTCAGTGTAAAGAACAACTTTCTAATGTCTCATCTAAACCTGCCCTGCTCTAGTTTAAAACCATTGCCCCTCGTCCTATCGCTACATGCCCTTGCAAACAGCCCCTCCCCAGCTTTCTTGTAGGCCCCCTTCAGGTACTGGAAGGCCGCTATAAGGTCTCCCCGGAGCCTTCTCTTCTCCAGGCTGAACAACCCCAACTCTCTCAGCCTGTCTTCATAGGAGAGGTGCTCCAGCCCTTTGATCATCCTCGTGGCCCTCCTCTGGACCCGCTCCAACAGGTCCGTGTCCTTCTTGTGCTGAGGGCTCCAGAGCTGGACACAGTACTCCAGGTGGGGTCTCAGGAGAGCAGAGTAGAGGAGGAGAATCGCCTCTCTGGATCTGCTGGCCACGCTTCTTTTGATGCAACCCAGGATGCAATTGGCATAATTACATAGAAGATGGAATTTATGCTTGTCTTGGTAGTTTATAAAATACCCTCAATAGGTTTCAAAACAACCTAGACAGTGTTTTCTGAAAACTGCACTGTAGGTAGTTTCATGCTGATTTTGTTATAAAAGATGATATGCCAGAAATTACTTATTGTTAAATATGCCTAATATAAACTACAGAAGATCATGTGAAATGATGATGGAGCATTTGGATTTTTTCCCCTCTGGACCTCTTTTCAAACTGAAATCCAAATTACTTCTCTGCACTGACCTTGGAATGCTTACTTACAAATTTAGTCCAGCTTTGTAAAATTGGAAAGTTCGTAGGAATCATTTTTGAGGAACCATTTACATCTAAAAGAGCTGTACTAGACAAATGCTCAAACAATTTTGTCTGTCTCACTGATTTTGAATTACCACTGTTTTATAGTTGATAGCGTCCTTTTTTTTTAAACAGTAAGGGGTTATTAGCCGCACCTTCTCACACAAACTTGATTTTCTGTGTTTAAGCTGAGCCCTTTCCAGCACAGTTCCATGACCTGTGAAATGCATATGCAATCATTAAGTTTGTTTATCTGCTTAATGTGCCATCAATTAAAATGAGGTGCAGTGGGTGTTCCACCTCGCCACTGGGGAGATCATCTTCTGAATCACAATGGGATTGTTCTTCTTTCAGATCCTTAGCGTAGCTTAAAGACAGCAGTAGAATCTTTATATTGTGATACACACAATGATTGAAACTGGGATGAAGAATACGGGTGTAAAGTCACCTTGTGCATGAAAACACTCCTTGGAATATTTTAGATAGGAAATAAAAGTCTAGGGACTGGCCATATCCTGTGCAGAACTGGAAACATACTGTTAGGTTTGTATGTGTTTGTTCAAAATCATCTTTTGTGTCCTCATAGAGAATCAGACTTTGCTCGTCTTTCCTGAAGTTACCATTTCAAATACTTCTGATCTCTAAACAGGAGGCAGAAATGTAACTTAGGTTATGAGTGCCAAACCCGTCTGTCTCTCACCACTGTGCTTGTTTGGTACTTACCTACAACTGCCTCGAGATCCCAGCGGAGGAAAAGCAACATACTGTGCACGGCTCAGACGAACAGGCCATGAATGGCGACAGAAACAGCGAAGTACTTTGCGCTGCGACCGAGATGGAGCTGAAACAGAAGCCCCAACAGAACAACTGAGTGCATTACCTCTCAAGTGAGATTAATTTGTTGACGGCTGGCATACTTGCTGCTAGGTATTAAGAGATCACAAATCCAACCCCTTATTAGTTGCATCTCTCTGAAACACACAGAACAAAATCCTCACTGTCACCAATTTTTGCTATATATCCTAAAATTCTCCATTATGCTTGGTAAGAAGTAACCTTTCACACTACAGAGGGTTGAGCCAAAGCCTTCAACAAGACAGTTTACTTTGCATACTTTACTATTTCCTTTCCCAAAGCCATCAGGAAACATGGCAAGTAGCCCTGCACGTTATCACAATGAGACATACATGTCACACCACTCTAGTTTAACACAGAGAGCCCAAAATTTTGCCCAGAAGCTTTAAAACAATTATTCCTCCTATGCTTTTCTTTCCCCTTTCTCTCTCAGCTTTAAAGACTTTGCCTGTTTGAGCCTTTGCATATTATTGCATTAACACTTTGTTTTGGTTATTGATGAGGTGGGAGATAGGTGAGATATGTACTTTCCAACAGAATTTCACTAGTTGACTAAATATATCATGAAAATCTATTTATTCAGTGAAAATTCTCAACTGTATAAGCAAAAGCCTGACTGTGTAGGTAGGGAGTAAAGTACCTGATCTTTCTGTGTATAAAACATAGGTGTCCCCAGGACATGCTGCAGTCCAAAAGTCCCGAGACGTGAAATGTTTTTGTTAACCTCAAGCCTTGCTTCTGCTACAGATAACTCAGTTTCCTTGGCTACAAACCGACACCTATTTAGTAGCGAGGGTTTTCTTGAAAACGGGTATCACCAGCACTGGGGGTGTTGTGCTTATTGCACTGGGGGATGTTTTGCTTACACTCTTGCCCAAGCTGTTTTATAACCCAACGCGTCACTGGCGTGCTCAGGCTTTTCCACAGGATGCCTCTATTCTTTGCTTTTCTAAGCCTTTCTAAGCTTTTCTGGAGAGGTCATGACAATGCCGCCATGCCGTGCCACCAGCAGTGCCAGTGGGATTTGAGGATTATAACTGGCACCGGTGGCTCTCCAGACACGGCTCCTGGCTGGAAGCATCCCAGGTTGCAAACTTTGCGCTTCCACTCCTTCAACTTTTCCACAGACGTGTATTTCCACCTGAACCCACTGCTGCAGGGAATGCATAAGCCATGTTAAAAAACCCACAGCGCCCTTGACCCCAGTGCCATCCCTGGCAATCAGTGATCCACACCCCCCTCTCAGACCAACGGTGTGAGTGGAATTTAACAGCTTTGGGGCAAAAAAGAGCCAAAAAACACCCTTGGAAGCCACATCTTAACTTCACTCACCCAACGCATTGGCAGGTGTGGAGGACAATAATGCAGCCCCATGTTGGAGGCCAACCCCTGCCAACGTGGGCAAAAGGGGTGTGAGGACTGGGGTCTTCAGCATCGTGAGAAATCATAAATGGCTCATAAAGGCATTTATTTTCTTTTTCCACACGGGCAAAGTCCTGAGGGGAGCCACCCTGAGCTGAAGGGAGCCGTCACCCAGGACTTCCCCCGCCTCACCCAGGGCTGCCACCCGAGGACAGGCACAAGGTGGGGACGAGAATCGGGGGCTTTAGTGTCTGTGAAGGAGCAATAAATGGATCAAAAAGGCGGGGTTTTAACACACCTGTCCAGTCGTGAGGGGAGATAGCCCTTCCTGAGCGGAGCCACCGCCCCGGGGGGGGCTGGGAGAGGCGGAGGCCCCGAGAGGAGGTGGGCCCCGAGGGGCCTCCGCCTCGCCCGGGGCGGTCCCCCTCCCCTGGCTGCAAGCCTCTCGGGTTGAGGCGCGGCCCCTGAGGCGAGGGGAAGGCGAGAGGAGGCGGCCCCGCTCCGCCTCTTCCTGCGGGAGCGACGCAGTTGCCGCCATGGCGCCGTACCGGGCAGCTGCTGCGCTCCCCTTCGCTACACTCCTTCTCCTCCTCCTCCTGCCGCTGGCGAGCGCGGGGCTGAGCGGCCACTTCGGCACCAAGTCCCGTTATGAGGAGGTGAACCCGCACCTGCTGCGGGACCCGCTCTCGCTGGGCCCCGCCGCCGCCGGGTCGCAGCTGCCCGCCGCCTGCGCGCCGCTGCAGCTCCGCGCCTTGCTCCGCCACGGCACCCGTTACCCCACGGCC
>VYZM01007489.1:154324-175986 GCA_013398915.1 Dromas ardeola | reverse complement strand
GCAGATGTGGTACGAGGAGAGCCTCGACGGGCGGCTGGCGCCGCAGGGCCGGCGCGACATGGAGCACCTGGCCCGCCGCTTGGCCGCCCGCTTCCCCGCCCTCTTCGCCGCCCGCCGCCGCCTGGTGCTGGCCAGCAGCTCCAAGCATCGCTGCCTGCAGAGCGGCGCCGCCTTCCGAGACGGGCTCGGGCCTTCCCTCAGCCTCGGCAGCGACGGTAAGCCTGGACTCCCCCCGCCACACACCTCCCCGGAGAGGCTGAAGGAGCCCCGCGGCCTCCCCGGGGGGCTGAGGGAAGCCGTGAGGCCAGTGCCATGTCCCCCATCCCTAGGCTGAGTGAGCCCCGTACTCTTCTTGAGGGGCTGAGGGACCTCTGTGCCCTCCCCGAGGGGTTGAGGGAAGCCATGAGGCCAGTACGATGTCCCCCATCCCCAGGCTGAAGGACCCCCGTGCCCTCTCCAGAGGGCTGAGGGACCGCTGTGCCCTCCCCGTGGGGCTGAGGGAAGCCATGAGGCCAGTGCCATGTCCCCCATCCCCAGACTGAGGGACCCCCGTGCCCTCCCCGAGGGGCTGAGGGAAGCGTGATGCCAGTGCCATGTCACCCATCCCCAGACTGAGGGGGATGCTGCACCCCGCGTGTCCCCCCCCATAGGGGCACCGGTATGATGGGGGGACTGTCCCCAGGAGGGTGTCTGGGTGGCCAGGCCCCCAGTACCCCTGGGGACAGTGGTTCTTCTCCCTGGCTGCGTCCCTGAGGCCTGCATTTGCTTTCAGAGGTGGAGGTTGAAGTTAATGATTCCTTGATGCGGTTTTTTGATCACTGCGCCAAGTTTGTTGCCTTGGTGGAAGACAACGATGCGGCGATGTGCCAGGTGGATGCCTTCAAAGAGGGGCCGGAGATGAGGAAAGTCTTGGAGAAGGTCGCAAGTGCCTTGTGTTTGCCGGTGGAGGAGCTGAATGCAGGTAACGAATGCCTGTTACATTCAGCTCTGAGTCTGGATGAGAACAACTTCCGAGTAGTTATGCAGAATAGGTAATTTAAAACATGGTGTAAATTGGAGACGCAGCCTCTAATTAAATGCATAAGGCTGCAAATATGTATTGATGTTGCAGTAATGAATGGTTGTTAGTCAGTGGTCAGACGAAAAAGACATTTGAAAATACCGTTCCTGTAGGTGAAATCAACTTCACCTTTGTTTGGAGGGATATGAGTGTGTTACTCTCTTAATTCTGCTTTGTTGAGCAGATGCAGCTTTTGTAAAACCTGTTATAATTCCAGGGCACAAATAACCTCAGGAAAAGGTGGACAGACATGTCCGTGTTGTAACTTCACTTGTCCAGAAGAGAAGTGCCAGGTTTCCCTGTCCGGTCAAGCAGTGGGGGAGCCCCCAAATTGGTGTTGCTGTCCTTTCCAGCATGTCTCTAAAGCCACAGTCTCAAAGTTGCAGCATGCTGCTGTTCAAACTCAGCCACTAACGAGGAGGATGAGTTGAATGGACACACCTTACTTATGTTGACTCTTCTGTCCTTTGTGGTGATGAGGACATGCTAGCAGTTGACACGTGTAGCATGTACATCAGCAGACGTGCAGCCTTTGATGTGAAATGCCCTCTTTTCCCTTCGTGGCAATGCAACGTGAAAAGCTGGCAGTCAGAAATGTGGATTCTGTGTGATAATGTTGAAAGCTGCTTGGTTTTGGTGCTTGGCCTTTGGACTGTCAGTTACTTATTGGATTACATTGTTTGCATCGCTAAATTGTAGTTGTATTGGAAAGTTGTGAGAAAGGTGCTACTTGTGTAGCAGTGGTTTATCTTTTGCTTGTTTGTTGGATTTATTGCAGATCTTGTTCAAGTGGCTTTTCTCACCTGCTCATATGAGTTGGCAATAAAAAATGTGACTTCCCCATGGTGTTCACTCTTCAGTGAAGAAGATGCCAAGGTAGGTGCTAATTGGGAGACATATTTGAGAAGCCTTCAAAAGATGCCTCAGTGTTCAGATACAATTCCTTGCACAGTCAAAAGTTGTAAGTTATGTGCCCGTTACTCTTCAACCTCATGAAGCACTTCTTTGGTCTCCAAAGAGCTCTGGATTAATCAAGCATCAGAACTGCAATACCCTTCTTCATTCAGACTTAAATACTGGTGCAGTGTTGATTTGTCTTGATTAAAATGGGGGGTTTCTGCTGTTGTGCTTAATTCGTATGGTACTTTCACTTCTGTAATGTCTGAAATGCTCTGGACAGCTTCGTTTTGCCTATATGATAAAATGCCTTGATTTCAGAGGACAGCAGATGAGGTCATCTAGGTCCTCTAAGACCTTGATGTTTTGGTTTTTCTTGTGTGTCAAAAAATTGTTGATTTCCTGCAGTGTGGGGTAGCATCATTGCTCTGTGTTCTGGAATTTTTTATTTTCCCTCTGTGCCATGATAAAAATTTGTGAACGCTCTAACTTTAGGTACTGGAATACCTGAATGACCTGAAGCAATACTGGAAGAGAGGATATGGCTATGACATCAATAGTCGCTCCAGCTGCATTTTATTCCAAGATATCTTCCAGCATTTGGACAAAGCGGTGGAAGAGAGCAAAAGGTAAGTAAAAAGACTTTTGTGCTTTGGCTACAAGCTTTCTACGGTCAAATAAAAGTTAAGTACTTTACTTCTGAACGTAACAATGTTAGGAGAGTTTGAGCTAGGAGAATTTTAATGGTGAGAGTAAAATTTTTAATAGAGCAGTATTACTGTAAAGAGTATATATTTTTTTTCTTCCATTGATGGTCTTGTGCCCAGCTAATGTATTTCCATCTCTTAAGTTACTGATCCACACAGGCCTTCAAGGGACAGGCAGCAGCTGCGTCTGATAATGGTCTCCTCTTCCTGCACGGTTTGAGAAGAGGCCATTGAGTTAAAACAATGAGCTTCTTGTTTAAAATGTCCTTGTTAAAAATCATTTGTGGTGAGAATGGAAGACTGTGGATTCAAAGTGTCCCCATGATACATTCTGTTATCTAGTTACTTAAGCACTTCAGTATGGCAATCTTTCTTTCTCAATGTGTTTGCTTTGAGTCTTGGGTTATTGAAGCAGTTCGTATTAAAGGTGTTGAAATATAATTATGGAAAAATAATGATTACAGCTCAATCCAAACACTTTGTGACTCTAGACCAGAACGGCCTGTTGCAGGATCCAAGAGGCTGGAGCTGTAACAGAAAACCAGCCCTGTAACAAAGCACACTTTAGGAGATATACTCCGTGCCTTGTAAGAACAAGAAAAAGACACTTCTGTCCTGAAGTTGTCGTAAATGCGTTTTATCCGAGAACTCTGTCTAGGGTATGTAGTTTCCCATCCTTGTTCTTTTACAGCAAAGCTGTAGTTTGGGAGCAACACTGTAACTGTAGGAAGATACTGGGCCTTACAAGTAACTGTCAGGACGTTTGAAGATACAATAACCAGGTGTCTTCAAAGGGTGGTGGTCGGATAAAGTGGTTTGTCTTCATCTATTGCTGTGATTTGGTCACAGTCACTTTGTGTCAGTGGAAGAACAATAGTAGCAGTACTCCATCTGCTGAGCTGCAGTGCTCCAAACTGCCTTTGTAGTGTCATGGGTATAACCGTTCCAATACTTCCTTAAAAATTAGAGGTGAGGTGCCTGTGCTATTTTTGTGTGTTGTTTACTCCTGTGAGCTGGTATCAGTCAGCAATTGTGATGCAGTATCTGTCTGGTTTTGATCTTGTCTCGTGTGAACTGGTACAGTGGGGAGGAGCAAAATAGGAACGAAACTGGGATCTTTTGTGGCATGGAGAAAACAAAGGCGTCAGTTACAGATTGGGATGTTTGTGTCACAGAATTACCTGCTTTCATGGGCTCATAATATTTTTTTTTCGAGAGAGAGCTGCTTTAGGTTTAAATGCAGTGCATTCGTATGAGAATTAATTTACAACTTGTGTCTGTGCTCCTCATGCAAAATGAGGAATCAGAAATTCATAGTTGAGTGATGAATCACATGAATTAATACCTTAGCACATGTTTATAGAAGTATACAATATCAAGGCTACCATCATAAGATTGTACAAATACTGTGCCATTAAATACTTGATAGAAACCAATTTATAAGTAACTTTAACTTATAATCAGCAAATTCAGCTTTGGCATTGATATGTAAACATTAGTTACCTGTAGTAGATGTTCTTGCATTCTAATGTCCTTGGGACTTTATTTCTATATTCAGTATATTAAAGTAGATGTAGCTAGCACCCAGCAGAATTATATTAATGGCTTTTAAGTTTCAGAAAGAAAAGCAGGAGACACGGATGTTTGAGGCTGTGTGTATGTATTGTTTTTATTTGATAAGTTTTTGGAAAACATTTTTTTTTTTCCTTTGAGTTGTCAGGCTGAAATTAGAAGTAGCGTTCACATTTTGGATTGGAGGAATGATCCGTAAAGTTGATCGTAGCAGAAAAGACACCAAAGAAGTTTTGCTCCTTGAAAAGTTTGCTGACTGAGGATCCAAGCTGGACATGAACAGTGGTAGAACTGTGCAGTAAGTCAGCTGAAGCATAGTTTTCAAACAGTCAGTTGGCTTTTTTGCTGTCCTTTAGTGTGGGATGCAGAGAGATACCCTGTGTTCATTGCTGGAGCTCTGAGTAACACAGGAATGTTGAGATCATGTTTAATACATGACATGATTTCTTTCATCTAAAGCGGAGTTACCAGTAGTTAAACAGTACGCATACTGTTTATCTTAATTACTTCCAGGATTCACCTGGAAGATCAGACTGATCTTTAAAACAGTGTCGGCTTAGTATGCGAGAACGTAAACGCGTTGAAAATTTGCCTTTAGGGTGTACACACAGGATTTTCCAACATTTACATCCAGAGTGGTGCCTTGGTCCTGCTCTGGTGATGACATGAGCCCAGGGAAGGTGGCCATAAGGGGTTGAAAATAAGAGCTGAGGATGGGAGTGTATAGGACTCTGCTGCATTGCGACAGCTGCCGTCAGTGGCCTTTCTGAATCTTACCTCTGCTGTGGAGCAGCCAGCACAAAGGAGACACCTTTGTTCATTTTGCCATGAATGGATTAAAACTTGGTAGTTGCAAACATGAAATAAGTTTGGCTTTGGGGAGGAGTTGCTGTGATTGAAAGGTGGGCAGCTGGTGATAGTGACCCTGCTCCAGCCAAGATGGCTTAAGAAATTGTGCTGTCAAATGATCGCTCTGGTGTCCGGAAATTTAGGGCTTGTGTGGGAGTCAGGGATACCTCTCGTTTTGGTAGTGGTGGAGTTAAAGCAGTGGTTATGTTCAATCACCTTTTAAATAAACGTATTCACTGCATCCTTTCCTCAGCCTGCTAGAGAGCTAAATGAAAAATACACTAGGGCACAGATCATTAACACCCAACTGTGAACAGATTGACAAGCACGCTGCTGTGATTGCCTCTGTCATGTGCTGTCCCTGTCTCTACAAACACAGAAAGTAAGAACTGGGAATGAGAAGATCAGGAAGAAGCGCAGGTTAAAAGAAGAACAGAGAAGCAAGACCCTTGACACCCCTCTGTCCTTCTGAAATCTGAAAAATAACTTCTAAATGCAGACTCATGTAAGGAGGGTGACCGATTTTGTTTCCTTTTAGTGTAATTTACTCTTTGAACAACGACAGCCTTTCATTCCTTAAATTATACGCACTAGTTGCAGCTGTGTGTCTCAACAGTGTGTAAGATGTCCCTGTATGTTTAATAATAATAAAAAAAAAAGCCATAGTTGACAAAATCTTTATCTATACTTCTGATTTATTGAGAACTAGATCAGCATTCACTAAATTACACGGGGGAGCAGGCTTCCTGGGGAAGAGCAGGTGTCTGCAGCAGAGCACTAAAGGACCAAGAAAACTTCATCCTGTCTTTCAGCTTTTGCTACAGAAATTTGGTTGCAATCTCTGGGGCTCTCCTGTTGTGTTGCCATCACAGAGGGAAGCAGCTAGTGAGTTTATGCGTGTGTCTAAAATGATCGGGAGCCTAAAAATCTTGCAAAATTCAAAGCTGGGTGAGCAGCCTCTTTAGTCCGTGTTATCCTAAATGGGAGCGGAAGGCTTCCGAAGTGCGTTGCCTCCCATAGAACGAGCGTGTCGCTCCGTCCCACAACGTAAGGTGGCAGTCTCAAAGCACTGAAGACTTGAGTGTAATCTGAATCGGATCACCCGATGCACTTAAGAGTGTGTGGAAATCTGCCACCGCCGATGTACTGGAACAGCTTGTGTCTCTTGTGATCCAGAGAGCAAAGGTGCAACTAATGCTTTTTCATCTAGGGAGAGAGACTTATCCTGTATCCCATGGCAATATGAGAGTACAAATGAAAGCAAGAAACCATACAAATAATGATTAAAAAAAGCCTGTATTTATAACAGCAGAAAATGATTGGCTTTGCATGAGTGTCTCTCTTTTTTTTAATGGTATTGTGCAACTTCAAGGCAACAGGTTAAATATTTTTGCAGAAGTTCATTGCTCAGAAAATGAACCTTTGGGATGATGAAATGTCTTTTAGTGGAATGTTGTTTCAATGTAGCTTCAATTTAGTTGTTTAACGTTGATTTGTTTGGCTGTCTGCTTTAAAAATTTAAGAACAACAAATTTACTTCCAGAGCATTATCTTTGCTCCAAGTTCTCTGTTCTTCCTGGAAAGCTTAGATTGGGCTGTCCAAAAGCAGAAAGGGGAGCATTTCTGTTCCAGCAAGAAGCTGAGGGATCTGCATTATCTGTTCTGCTCCAGGCTTGGCAGTGGAGAACAGTGTTGGCAATACTACATTTTTGTAGCATACTTAAAGTATTTATATTCAATAGCTTAGTCCTGTTTTCATTTCCAGTTACAGCTGAAATAAGGAGAGAAACCTTGTTTTTATTGTAACCCTGTTTCTTCCGTGAAGTGATTCTTGACCTTGCAATCTGATTGTTCACCGAACTTAGTTGCCTTGTTAAAGGTAACTTTTCTTTTTTCTCAGGAAAATATCTTCTGATGATTAGTCTATTAAGAAAATGATGTAAGTGGTAATAAATACCTATTGCTAATTAGTCACACCTTCAATTTGCAGTGCAAGTTTCAGATGTTTTTAGGATCTTTCATCATACGAATTCCAATAGAATTCTTGGTTTAAACTAGCAATAGTCTCTTCTGTGTAGGTCTTGCTGTACAGCAAAATGGTTTTGAAGGCTGTGAAGGGGATTTAAAGTATACGATTACTCTTGTCAACTGCCCCCGTCCAGACAGCTGGTGGGAAGGTCTTGGAATATCTATTCAGGAACTTGAGTCTAATGTTGAATTTATCAATAGCTGTATTAGTGACCATCTTCTGTTAGCACACCCTTCTGTTAGCATGGGCCCTATTCTTCTGCACCCTCAGTAGCAATAAAGTATAAATGTCTAATGAAGATTAATTCTTTAGTAGAAAGCATCTACTCCTTGAGACCTTACCACAAGTCTCAGTGGGTCTTTCAGGACCACAGTTCTCCAAACCTCCTTACCAGTCTGTAAGGAAATATCATGTCATGTTTGCCAGGAGAGGTTGGGGGCCAGGACTCTCTCATTTATACAAACTTTCTTAATTACAAAAAAAATAAAATTGTATCACAAGAATTGAATATAAAATTAAACCAGATGATTTGTTGTACTGAAATGGCATACTTGGGCAGTTGTCTTAGTCCATAAAGCACTTTGTTTTTGTGAAGACATAAGAATTGCATTTTTCCCAGGTCTTCCTGCTACGGAGTTATGTGGCAAAGAAGCTAATGGGGAAATACTCTTCACTAAACTGTTGGGTTTTCCCCGCACTGAAGCCTAGGCATTACTGAAAGTGTCCCTGCTTTTCATTATATTGGTAAAACTGCCAGGTAGTGATACATGCGTGCATGTTTGCTTGCAGTTGTGCTACTGTGGAAAAATCCTTGAAAGGTTGCTCTTGCCAGTCATCATTTGTTTAGAAAGTGTCCAATTTCCCAAAGCTGTGGTATTTAGAGGTGCTTTGAGGATGTAGAGGAGCAACCTATGTATCACCTTACCTCAGAAGAAGCATTGAGTTCTTTGTGGCTCATATGTGAGCGACAGCTAGTGACCAAAACCTACTATGATTTCCCCCCTCCCTGCCCCCACGTAACATGGTTCTGGTAGTAGGAATAACCTCAGACTTGATGGGCCCCATCCTTCCTCAAGAGGCATATCAGCTCTTTACGTTGCATAGGACTGCTGGAACTGCCAGCTCAACCCCGTTGCTCACTGGCTTCTTGCCTTCTTGGGAGACTTGGCACACTGAACTTGGGAGGAGAAAGGGAAACGCTACGGTGTCAGGAGGAAGCCCCTGTTGCTGCAGAGTAGGGTATGGATCTGTAGGAAGACCGTACATAGAAGGCATAAAGACGTGCATTGCTTTTCAAATTTCTGTGAGATGCCCAGGTGGGCCTTACATCTGTGATCTGGGAGTGCTGTTCTGCCAACAGGAATGGTGTGCGTTGGTGAGAAATCCATGTATTTGGGTAGTTAATGCAGTACAAAGCTGCTGATCCTGTGGGAAAAAAAACCCCACAACTTTAACAGCTACACACTTGGGCAGGGGTGGATTTGAAAATTGGTTGTGGCGCACTTTTAAGGACATCAGCTATTGATTAAAGCTGTTTTATACTTTTTTTTCTTCTAGCTTCAAATATTTAGCAAGTCTGCCTTTCTTGCTCATGAAAGAGAATATGAAATACGTGTTGTTACTTGTACTGTCCAAATGGATTGCCATGCAGCTCTGGAAATTGGGAGGTATGCTTTGTGCAGCCACCTCAGTATTTAAAGTATGTGGCTAATGATTGAAAATACTAACCTAGCTGCACATAAACACTGAAAAATATTTGGTGGCTTCATCTGTGAGTAAGCAGGTTCAAGGTATTTAAAAAAAAAAAAGACATATTTGAATTTGAACCTAGTTCAAATTCAAAGTGAAGTGACGGTGATCTTTGAGGGTGATCTTTGTAGTTATACCAGGCTAAGCCATGTGATTAACAGCTTAATTTGCCAATTTATTGGTAGCTTTTATTATTTCATGTAGTTTGCCTTCCTCTTTGCAGGTCAGTTCACAACACAATTGATAACCTTTCTGTAGTCATTTACTACTGTGCCCTAATTGCTCCTTTCAAAACTATGACTCAGTACAAAAGAATTCAGTATATGATCTAAAACCAATTAACTGTTCACAGCTATCTTTTTATAGTATGTACAAAGGGAACAGAGCACAAAGCTTCCACATATGCAGTAGAAATGATATAATTAGATTTAAAAAAAACCCCTTTTGCTCAGATCCAAATTGTTCAGTCATTTCTTCTAACAAAAATTCTTGGTTGTAGCTGGGATCCCACATTTGCACCGTGCAGGTTCTTGTCTCTCTGGGTGCGTCAGCAGGCTCAGGATGCCCTGCGTCCCTTGGTGGGAGTTGTAAACCAGTGTGTTTGATCACCCATCCAGTAGCAGAGCAGCTCCCAAGGGGAACCGGGGCTATGACACGTAGACATGTAATTTACATCATTTGAAGTGCAGGGCAGTTTGTAGCCAGATGTGTAGTACATGAGCTTACTTCAAGGTATGAAGCGGCTCTTGCAGAGCCAGGTCAGAGGCGTTGGTACTGTGGTCCCCAGAGGGTCCCTTTCTCAAAGGGCATGGAGGTGTGGGTGGCTCCATGTGGCTTCAGGAATGTCCCCACCATGTCCTCTGGCACTTTGGGGTACTGGGAGAGCCTGTGATGAAAGCTTCTGGACTAAGTGCTTGTCACCTTAGCTGCTAATTACATAGTGATATATAACTTACAAAAAAAAATTGTTTGACTTCAGTATATCTGTTCAGAGAGCAGAACAGGTGTTGTGCATGTGATGGGTAAACTGATCCCTGTAATAAGATGTTCATGTGTTCACAGAACAGTGTGCCACCTGTACAGTTCAATAGATCACCCAGTTTATATTAGTGCACCTGAAAGATATGCAGGTCTTGACTTCATTTCCAGTAAATCAGAGAAATAGGATGACTTGTGCTAATAAGCTGGAAATGTCTCAAACAGCAGCTTTGTATCATACTGTATGTGTGGTTTTGGTAGCTCCATCTTTCAAAAATGTGGCTTCTGACAGGATTAGGGATGCTTTGAGGGAAACCAAGTAGAGACATGACATGGTTAGAACTAGGTATTTTAAGTGTTGCTTGTGCCTTTCAAACCTCCCAGAATGAACTTAATCTCACATTAATTACCTAATACTTGCTTGCTCAGGATTGCTCTGAAAAGATATATCAGCAACTTTTATAGAGTCATATCCTTTTATCTAAGGAAATAAAAAACCAAGCACAACAATACGTAGACAACTAACACGCAAATGAACTTGTCTAACCAGTATTCACCTTGGGCAGGAAGGGCTTGACAAGTGGCATTACCCTCTTGATTTGGTTTGGCTTGTTACGATGGTTTAACTTTTAGCATCAGCATGATGCTGCTGCAGTAATGCATTTAATCTCTGAGGTCCGTAAGAACGTGAGATGTGGGATCATTCAGAAATGAGCCTTTGAAACTGTAGAAGCTCTGAAGTGAAATGCAGTGAAGCCTAGTTAGCTTTGGGTGACTGGCTCTTGTGGGACTAGATGGAACTGTTGCCTTTTAATCAGGGTTTTAAACATGTCAGTTTTTCAAGTTTGCCTTTGCCGTGAGTGAGCTCATTTATGTCCTTGTTGGAAAAGAAGAAAATTTTTATCTTGTCAGTATTTGTGGTGGCATTTTGTTGTGTTGGTACTGATTCTGGAAATGAATGAGCACAGCTTTCTTCTGTTCTACTATTTAAGGTGGAAGCTTTGACGCATGAGGACTTAATACTGTTTGACAGATTTTTACTTACCCACCCCCCTCCTTCTTCCCCCTGGTGATAACACTCTGAGCAATACTGCTGTTAGGTATTTCTGCTGCCCTCTGAGTCCCACCACTGCATTCCCTGATCCCTGATTCACGGCTGTTTCCTTATGTAGATTTAGGGTTCCTCCAGCATTTTTTTCCAGAAATAAATCACAAGGGGAGGTAGAAGGGATGGAGAATTCATCCCATAGCTGAAAGCAGAGATTTTTGAGTACTCTGTGCCAGCTTTCCTACTGGGGGGAAAAAGGACAGAATGTGGTCTAAGCTTGCTTAGACAGCTAAGTTTTAACGGTTGTTAAAACTTACCTTCTTTGAACTTGTTGGAGGGATTTTTACATGAAGTTTGAAGGTTGGCTGGTTAAGCTTTGCTGTAGGAAATGTTTCTTCTTACCCCACTATCTCCTTGGGTTTGGGTTATCTCTAGCTGAAAGTCACATTGGTGCTTAGGAATTAAACTTTGTTGAAAAGAAAGTTTACTTCTTCCATATTTAAAGTGCTATATCTGTAGTCCTAGAAGAGTAGGAATGATCTACTGTTGAAGATGGGTAGGCTGGTGCAGAAGATTCAGGGTTAAACGCGAGTCTGCTGAGATTAAGGAGAACTAGAATTTGCCTGAATGATATATCCCATGTCCATGCTTCTTCACAGTGCCTTTTCTTCCATTCTGAGACTTAGCTTTTGGGATTGTGCTGGTGAATTGTTCAGTAACTTCATTTTCAGCTGTGGTCAGATTTACTTAGAGGGTTACAGTGTAGGCAGTTCAGCAGCTGAAGTCAACACATCTCTTCAATGAACCCTGCTCATGTTCTGTGTAGTGACAGTCACTTCTGCTTGTTCGGAAGTGCCCCATAAAATGAGTAAGAAACCAGTTGTCAGTAATCGCTTTCAGACAGGCTCTTAATATTTTATAGCAAAGTTTTATGCACAGTCTCTTCATCTCCCTTTAAAATTGGAAATGGGATTTATTTTTTTTTTTCTACTGCTCAGTGTGCTTTCCCCAGTCATTTACTACTAAATAAAAGGGAGGAAAAAAAGTGAATTGAAATATCATTAGCAGTTGCCAGAGCATGGGGTTGAGAACTCTGGCTGATGCTTCCATGTGATGCTGAGTCATTAATCGATAGTAAAGGAGATTGAGTGTGGAAGACTCAGGCCTTCCGTTTAATATTTTATTAGCCTGTGCCACTGTTCTGAATTTATCAGTGTTTTGTCATTTGTGCTTTGTGCTCCTGTGTTTTATTTATCAGAAATGTAGGGGCAGCAGTAACCTTTGCCAGTGTACATGCTCTGAAGAGGCAATCTTAGTGATTTCCTCATAGTTAAAAATATCACTGTTGCTGTTTTAACCTTGATGGTGATTTTTTTATTGTTGTTATTAGATGATATGAATCCCCATCTGAACTGGAGTTGTGACCCCAGAGACTGAACAGGGAGTTCTCAAGTAGTCTTAGAAATCAGATACCCAGCGCTGGTCAGAAACCAAGTGTACTGTGTTAAAGAGGCTATTGAAAAGTCAGGATTGTATCATATAAGGAAACAGTTTTAATCCTCATTAAAATAATACGGTGGGATAGCTGTGGGTGGGAGAGGTTTGTTTTATCTCCTGAGGTGGTTTGGCCTGTCAGCATGAGGATTTCCGGAAACTGAAGCAGGTGAAATGAATGCAAGTTACAGTGAGAATGAGCGCCTTGTTTATTCCTTCTTTTGTCTTCATGAGACTTTCTTTCCTTGTTCTTTAAAACTTCTGTGTGTGTGTATGTGTATATGCTATAATTTGTTTCCTGTTCTGGAAATGTATGTCTTACTGTTTTGTTTTTTTTTTTAACTAAGAAGTCAAACATATTTTTTGTGATTTATTTCCATTTCAAAATTCCTGCTAGCTTCAGCTGGAAAGTAAAGCCAAACCTTGCTTAAAGCCAGAGCTGACAGCTAGATTTTTTTTTTCCCTTTTTTTTCAGCTTTGAAACCTTTTTGTGGGGGTGGGGTCAGTGTGTGACATCCACTCCCTGTGGAGTGAATAATGCCTATGTAACACTTGTTTTAGGGACTTTAGCAGCATATTTACATTACTAGGTTCCTTGCTTGGTAAACTTAAAAAAAGAGACTGCCACATTTGGAAGCAGGCATGTGTATAAAGGTGTGCAGCTGGGACGAAATGAAAATGTGCCGAGTTGCTAGAGCTGGGTGATACTCCTTCAAGGGTGCTAAAAGAACTTGAACGAAATAGCTGAAATAACAGCCGGTGCGTGTTGGTTTCAGCCAAGAAGCTTGTGGGGGGCCGGCAGAAGTGATAATTTTCAAACAAATAATTAAATAAAGGAAAAATTAAAAAAGCAGCTCCAGGGGAGAATCAGAATTACAGGCCAATCTAGCGTTGATAAGCACCTTGATGAATACGATATACCGGAGTAGTGTCAGTACGGCCCTTTGAAAGGAAAACATACCTCTTGGAGCTCTTGGGAAGGATGAGCAGGTATACAAATAGGGTGATCAGGAAAACAGGGTCATGACTTCCAAACATCTTTCAACAGGTTTCCTTGTCAAAAGAAAGCAAGCAACTGGGATTAAGGGGGATGGTTCTTACATGGGTAAAAAATTAATAAAAATACAAGAAATGAAGAGTAGGGATAGCTGGCTGATTTTTTTATAGCAGAGGCAGGTCAATAGTGGAGATAGATCTGCAAGGATCTGGGCTGCTCAGCATGTTGTAAATGACTGGGGAAAAGAGGTGAGAAGTTAAGTGGCATTGCAAATGCAGCACTTCTATTCAAGATAAATTGTTCTACTAGGAGGACTGTAAAAGGACCTTGTGAGACTAACTGGGTTTGAAAATTGCAGATCTGCAAAGTAATCCACATGGTAAAAATGGTCATCTTATCATCTGTCGGTTAGAATCTGGGATAATTTACTGCTTAGGAGTTGAGTTTTGAGGCCGTTTTAACTCTCTGGAAGTATCTTGGACTTCTGTAAGCTAACTAGAAAAGGTGTTAGATGTCGTGAATTAAGAAAACGGAGAGCATCATGGGTGCAGCATGGATTTATGATGTAGCTTACTGTCTTGAGTATTGTTCATTTCTAATACTCTGATCTAAAAGGATATAGCTCGCTTGAAAAAATTGTGGAATGACTAAGGTAGGATTTCTCAGCTTGGAATGAAAATTATTGCAAAGTTGTATGTAGATAGAATAAATGGTACATAGCATCAACACATAGAAAAAATTAAGAGCAGTATGTGAAGCTGTGCAACTCCTTGCCACAGGATGTTGTGCATGCTAGAAATGTACTTGGATTTAAGAAGAGATTTGACAAGGGAAAGATTCACTGAGAGGTCCTACATTACATAGAAGCCACATCTGGCGCAGGAGGTCTCTGAGTTGGAAATTGCAGGTCAAAGGAATAGCCTTCTGTCATCGTCTTTAGGCGTGTGGTTTTTTGCTGCTGTTCCTATTTGTTGTCTGGCAGGAGGGGATGTGAATGTGTCCTAAAACCTAAAAATACTTCCCTGAAGGTTTGTGTGGAGGGGAGGGATATAAATGAACTAGTCAAATGAGTAAGATGAGGGAACAAAGAATAGAAGGGAAGGGAAGAGAAAAGAAGTTGAAAGATCCAAAAGCTTTACAATTTTTAAAATGAGGGAAGGGGTCATGAATAACAAGGGAAGAATTGTAGGCAGAACCACTGATTTTGGAGGAGCTGGAAGAGGGGCTGTGGTGAATGTATACCTCTTGGCGCAGCAAAGGCACGGGTGGAAAAACATGTAACATCCTCCATACAGAACCTTTCTGTGGTCTTAATGCTGCTTTTGAACAGGAAAGAGAGGCCGGTTTCTGATACGGTTTTTTAGGTGATGTTTTTTGCCTAAGGGGAGAATATGTGCATGTATGTGCATACATGTCTAAAGAGTATAGTCAGAGAGCTGCAGGCTCGCCAAGGAGCAGAACGGTGCAAGGTATGTTTCAGATTGCACAACCACCATGGCTATATCAAGCTGGGAATCCAGAGCCCATCCTGTGCCAGTACTGAATTCCTGATCAAAGTTTGAATCTACAGGCAAGTCCCCCAGTTAACCATTTTTCAGTTGCTTCAGGCTTTGGGTTGGAGCAGAGGAAACGCCTCCTTTTCAGGCCAATCAAGATGTGTCTTATCTGTGGGTGGACTTCACTGGCAGCTGGAGCGTGCCAAACATCACCTCTTGTCCCATGAGAGCGGAATGTGTGTTTACACGTGCTAGAACAAGTGACCCTGGGCTTCTGAGTGTCACTTGGAGATGGTCCCAAAAAGCCATCATGCTTCTCTGGAGCAAGGGGCAGATGTTTATCTTGGCTGATGCTTCCTCGTGCAGCAAAGCCAGCTCTTATCTTTCCTTTGGTTGAACAATGTGTAACCTCTTGTTGCACAAACTGTCTCTGTTTTAGGCTATGTTTGTGGTATGAATCAGTGGCTTAATTTGCTGGCTTGTGTGCTGAGGGAGTATAATCTTTTTGACTAGTTGGTATTCTCAAAAATTAGGAATAGCAGTAGTCCTGCTTATAATTTGGACTAATAAATTGTGGAGGGACAGCTGTTTTCCTCCAACTGGATCGCTGTCTTCAGACTAAACTTTGGTAAATGCTGATGTACCTTCCAAAGAGCTGAACCGTTTTATAGAAAAAAAAAAAAAAGGCAGTATTTTGCTATCCAGTTCGATTCTTGTTCTAGCATGATACACAGTTGAAAGCATTGGTGGTCATAGAGGTAAGCAAGAAATGCTCCTTAAAATTCTTCGCTGGTGGTGGTGTGCCAGGAAGGGAAGCAGTTTGTGTGTTAAATAAGTAGTTTGTTTGCTTGTGCAGGCAACCGCGTGGTTGTAGTTAGGTCGGGGGGTACTAGGGGTTTACTGTAGTTTCTTAATGTGCCAATAAGTTTGTACTTAGACTCAGGTTTCATATTGAAACTGAGTTGTCACTTACCCTTTATTACAGCAGTTGGAAAAGGTTTTTGATCCTCAAATCTAGTAAAATTAATGCTGAAAACTTTATAATCCAGGTCGAAAATGATGATAGTGTGGGGGCTTCTCTTTGCCGCACCTTGGATTAATTTAGGCAGAAACTTGTATAAAAGACTTTAAAAAGTTCTGGGTCATTTGGAGTATTTAGAATAGCTAAAGAAAAAGGGTATTTTTAATAATAAATTTTTGGTCTTTGTGAAGTGGCTTGTGTCCTGGGTAATCTCACTTAATAGTTCATTATGCTTTGTTATTCAGGTAGTTTTTGCATCTGCCAGGGAAAAACAAACAAAAAAAATGACTGACTCTAATCAATCCTATTAAACATAGCTTAGCATTCTGGGAAAAGCTATTATATTTTAGCCATAAGTTTGTACTGAAGCAAATCTGTGAAACTTGTATTAAAAACTTTATTTGGTTTAAAAAAAAAAAAAGTCTCAGGGAGTTTTTCCAAACAGCCTACAATGGGGGAATGGCTATGTGTATTTGCAGTGGATCTGTGTTAACAGAAATAATGAGTTACTGCGGTGTCCTGGAGCCTTCCCACATGCTGGCAGTGGAAGGGGACTCTGTCTCATCCAATGAGGGGCTTGACTTGGTTTGAATGTTAACAAAGCCTTGCAGCTGGCTTGGTGATTTGCTGCCCTTCTCTCAAATTCCTGATGGGAGGAGGCAATGCTATTTAAAAACCTTATATTTATTCCAAAACCAGTATCTTAACCGTAGCATGGTCACTGGATCTTCCCATACCTGGGCAGCGCAAAAGTGACTAGGTTCACACAGGGAGTCAAAGAGATGTGCTGAGTATATGGACACACACCATGTTTCTTGCTTTTGTTTATCATATTTATATTAGGCTCTAACTGTAGCCTAGCTACATTTATTACAATTTCTAACATTTTATGTAAGAACCAATACCTTTAATTGGGACAAAATTTAGGAAGCTTGGATGCTTTAAAAAAAGTCTGTAATATACTGAAGTTCCCAAGCAGGTTTTTATCGGGCATTGGAGTAAAACAGGCTCAAAGTCTACTTCCTTAAGCCTTCGTTGCTGACAGCTGTACAATATGTTGGTTTGTTTGTTTTAAAGCACAGGCATTTGCTCATCCTTTGCGCTTTTTTCTTTTTTAGTTCAAAACCCATTTCTTCACCTTTGATTGTACAAGTTGGACATGCAGAGACACTTCAGCCACTACTTGCCCTTATGGGTTTCTTCAAAGATGACGAGCCTCTCAAGGCAAACAATTATGTCAGACAAACACATCGGAAGTTTCGCAGCGGCCGGATTGTGCCTTATGCTGCCAACCTGGTATTTGTGCTTTACCACTGTGATCAAATGAAAACCTCTAAAGAAGAATATCAAGTGCAGATGCTGTTGAATGAAAAACTGATGGTGTTTCATCACTCAAATGAAACCATCTCTACTTATGCGGACCTCAAGGACTATTACAAGGATATCCTGGAAAACTGCCATTTCAAAGAAGAGTGTGAATTACCAAAAATTAATATTACTGCTATTGATGAACTTTGACAGAATGAAATGGAGTGGGTGTTGTGCAAATTGATCTCGGTTCTGTTCGGCAGACGTTGTGAACAAGCACTTTTGATGATTTGCTGCTGCTGTGTTGACTTTCTGAACTGGCAGATTTGATGGGTTGTCTCAGTTAGCTTAGTGCACTGTTTATTTATTACATAAGCAGAATTACAAAACCAAATGCTGTAACAGGGGTGTTGATGAGCATTTGTAACAAATATATGATGTCAGATGAAGGGTACCTGTATGTTAATATGTACGAATAAGTAATTTCATTGGTCATTCCTTTTTAGGAATGTGCCGTGGATGGATTTTAGAGCTGGGGTGACTTCTATTTTATCGGAGTTGAAGGTGGTTGGACCGATTCAGTATTGCTTTGTGCTGCCTGTTTTGCTAGCTACTGTTTTCCTGTGGCAGGCATGAGTTCAAACCTGTGAGCTTTTTTGCTCCTTTTCCTGAGCCTCTAGGAGGGAGAGGGTACATAGTCCTTCTCTACAGATGCAGTCCTCCTCTACAGATGCCCAGCTTCTGCCTGGAAAGCAACACGCAAATATCTCTCTTGGGCGTTTAAAGCAGGAGGAGTTGCAGTGTTCCTGCAGGCATTATCTGTCTGAAAAGGGTCCAGGAGTTAAAATTCTTAAAGTCATCGTTGACCCATCCTGCATAGCACGTTAGCTTACAGGGTAAGTAAATTATCTTTAAAAAAAAAAAAGTGCTTAAAAAAAAAAAAAAAAGGAATAGGAAGTAGTCACTCTTTTTAAGGTGCTCTGGGACATGCAGCAGTTGTTCTCTAAGTAATCTGGTGTGTCCTTTCACTTGACACCATCAATTTCTTGTGTTAAAGGTTTGGGCTAGGGCATTCAGGTTAGGCTCTGCTATGGCTGTGAACATCTTAGTCCTGTCTGGGTGCTGACAGTTTTCCAAGCAGCTCTGGTTGGAAGGGACCTCTGGAGGTCTCCAGTCCAGCCTCCTGCTTGAAATGGGATTGTTGTTAATCCTAAATCTAGGCAGGTTTTGGACTGTAAAAAGTATCTGGCTGAGACTTAGCTTCTGCTAGCTTTAATGCACTGAACGTAGTGTTACTTACATAGGCCTTACACATTTGTTGTGTCTCCTTGTTCTTGAAATGAAGCTGGTTTTAAAGAAATTACTTGCATACAAGTACTGGTGATCTTTTAAAGCAACTGTACTTAAAGTAGGTTCAGTTGCTACTGAGAGTTGGAAGGTATTTTAGAGCTCTACAATGTGGCAGAAAAGGAAAAATTAAGATAATTGTCCAGAAACGTCTCAAATGCAGTAAGCCAAATAAAAATTCTTACATCGCCCAGAAGGGAACAGCTGTGTGAACAAGTTGCCCTGAAGCAAGTGAGGGTGTGGATTTATGGTGCTGGTAGCTCTTGAAGTGCATACTCACACCCTATAATGAGTGTTCTGGTGCTCACTGTGTAAAGTGAGGCGTAGTTTGCTGTGTTTACTGGGGAGGGGGTGAAAGGTTGGTGTAAGTGATTACACCAGGGTGTCAGATGCACTATAAACATTTATACCCTCATTTGCTGCAGTGTAACTTTTTTTGTAGGCTCACCTTCAGAACTGGGAACTTAACTGCTGCAAAAATGGGTAAGAGAAAGGCTCAAAGTTGAGGAGTTCAACTTATTGTATATTTTTTTTATTTTTCTTGAGGACTTAGGCTTCTGCAGCTTTTTTTTTTTTAATATGGCTTGTATAAAAGCACTTAAAGTTTACCTATCTGTAAGTTGAGGAGCAATCAAACACCTGTTTTTTACTGTTGTACTCTGAATTAAGGGTTGGGACATAGAGCCCTGCTTCATTGGTGCACGGATTCCTGTGGAGACCAAGGTTCTGATAGCTGAAGATACCGACTAAAACTGGTGGATATTTCAGCATTAACATCTCAGTGAAATACTTGCCTGTGTTGGCTCTGCAGCTGCTCTTGTGAAACTGGTGAAATGGTTCAAGAGGAGCATTGATGCTGAGAGAAATGTAGGTATATAGGTCAGGATAATTGTCAGCCCCAGCATATGACACTCACTGCGCTATCAGCTTTGCATGTCTCCTTTTTCACATGATCCTACCTTGAGACTAAGTCAACTGATCATAATTACTGTGGCAGATGCCTGTTACAAACTTTATTGCAACATTTTGAGGCAAGCTGCAAAGAAATGAGCCTTTGTTTAAGGGCGGTTAAATTTGGTAAATAGCAGATGCAAGGGTGAGAAAATTCACCTTTGAACAAATATATTTTTCTGTGAGTCAGTCATCCTGTGATGATTCATTATTTGAACAGAAGGGATGAAAGCCTGACTATTGGAGATGAATGGAGGATTTCTGTTTGTCAGTTCAGTGAGACACTTGAAGACGTGTTTGTTAAAAGATAAATCCTTCTTCCTTATGGAGGAGGAATACGTTGCACTTGACTGAGTTTTTTGGTCGTGTGCCAGATGAGGTGGAGGAACCAAAAAGTTCCTTCTACAGTGAAGCATCACTTGCTTCTGCGTTACCAAGTTGATTGTATGCTTAAATTCTGTGCAGAGGGCTTTAAGAATGACTCTTCAGAGGCTATTTCCTATTTTGCCTTGGAGTACCTGCAGCATAACAGATAGATCTTCAGTGGCTGTCAGCAATTAACTGAAAAGGAAAATGTGCTATTTGGTTTCTGATCTGTGTTTAAAGGATGTGCTGACTCACTCCTTTGGCAGAATTGGAGGCTGAAGGTGGAAACTTTGCACAATTGTAGCAATAGAAGTGCCTGGACACGTAAGTGTTCTGTGCACTTGCTCGTGTGACTGATTCTTACCATTAGGAAGGTGACATCAGTATGACCCTTTTATTTAGTAAGTATATAAATTTGTTTATGTACTAAAAATGAAAACTAAAATGGATCAAAATATTTCCTTGAAGTTGGGCAGTAGCTCAGTGAGCGGTGTTTGAACAGGCTGCCGTATCTCATGGCATTGCAGATTACCACATCCTGAAAAAGTCCTGCAAGAAAAATAATGCTTTCTCTTCCATCATGTCCATCTGGACAAAAAAATTTCATCTCCGTCATCCATTGAGGACGTCATTTGCAATCTTTCGCAAACTGGAAGCTTTCATTGATGAAAAATACCAACAGTGTTCTTGGATGCTGCCTTTAAATACCTTTGAAATGTATTTTACTTTGTTAAATGTCTAAAGCTTAACTAATCTTTCTGGCAAATTAGTTTTTTTTTCCTCCTAGTAAGTACTGCGGCTGTAATTCTGGTTAGCATCGTGCTGGCAAGTCACTGGATGCAATGTGAATTTGTAATTATATGGTACTAACTGGATGAATTTTGAGAACTTGTTTTGGATTTTTAGTGCTGTGAAATAAAAATACACACTTTCTTCATCTCCCTTGTATGAGCAGTAATGAGACGATCTTTAGTATCATGGCTGTGTTCTGCTTCAGAATACATTTGGTAGGTTGCTGTTAACTTGCGTTGGTGTCTCTGTCTATTTTAAGTTGTCAGATGGCTTGGTGATTAATATAAAATGCCTAATTAGGCATTTTATATTACTCTCATGTTTTGAAGTGAGTGAAAATTTACTCTTGTTTCCAGGAGCCCTGGTTTTAAAAACAGTGATAGTTTCCTGACAAGGCTTTTGCAGATACTACTATAGTATGCAAAATGTCTGGAAATGTCCCGCATTTTGAAGTGGGGTGAGGGTTACACACACATTTTCGTGCAGTCCAGAATCTGCTGCAGTTTTGTTTTTCTAAACATCATCACTCTCCCAATGAGAGATTGACACTGATTATTTGATAAAGAGTTAGAAACATACCTCATGCAATACTGTCTAACCTGTCATTTCTTGTAGGTGTTTAGCAATAGATCCTTGTTATTAAGCATCCATTAGCTACTTACGTTGTTAATTCTCTGATTACTTGTACGTAAAAATTAAGCTTTGCCTCCAGCATGCTCATGTGCTGAGTATGCAGCGCTTTTGTAAGTGTGCTATTACTGGAACAGCATTATCTTTGATCATGGCTGTTTCTTCATTTTCAGAAGTATTAGTCTGTAAGGCAGTTTGAAATAGAAAACAATCAATGCTGTTTTGTTTAAAACAAACAATCAAAACCCCCCAAACAGTATAGTCATAGGAAAAGGAATGAAATGTCTCTAAAATTAAAATACTAAAACCATGTGTAACCTCCTAGGGGGGAAGAACACAATCACCACCATCCTATCACACCCCCCCCTTTT
>VYZM01007489.1:138703-154307 GCA_013398915.1 Dromas ardeola | reverse complement strand
AGATGTATAATATATTAAATGTTCATTTTGTTAGTTGTCTAACTTTTCAAGAGGAAGCTAGTATTATCAGATTTAGTTTGCAGTTGCTGGTATAATGGTTTATCTTTGGATTGTTAAATTCTTGCTTTCTTGGGCTTTGTTATAGGCTGTTTCTCCTGATTGTCAGAGTAATTTCAAACGTGACCATCCTAAGGCCTGGCCTTACTGGACTGGAGTGAAGGTCTCTCGTGTCCTCCACAGCCTTCAAAAGGTAGTCAGTTACGGACCATCAGAAGAATTATATGCAAATGCAAACTTGTATACATTGGTAAACCCACCAAAGTGTGGCACCAGGAGCGGGTGAGCCAGGGAGAGCTCAGAATTTTAAGGTTTCTGGGGAGATTTTTTTTTTTTCACAACCCTTCCTGCTCCAATGAATTTGTTGTCTTGAGGCCAGCTGCACTTTCATCACACATGTTGTTGTGTGATGCTGGTTTCTTTGTTTTAAAAGTCCCATCTGGTTTTTTGTGTTGATTTGGCCGATGGGTGTGTGTGCGCATTTTGTCTCTGATGTGCTGCCACCTTCAAATTCATCTTCTTCATGAAGACTCAGCAACTCCTGTGTATCCAGTTCAGCTCTTGAGTGCTTTTTTTCTGCCTGATTTCTCAGGATTTGTAGAATCCTGAGAAACTATTTCTAAATTACTTACTTTCTGATGTTGACAAAGTTTTTGAAGAGTGTTTTCATTGACTGTGAAATATGTCAGGCCAGTGCTAGGTTCTGCTTCCAGATCTGATACAGGTAGGTGTTTGTAAAGGCCATGCAGCTTTTTTCCCCTCCCTTGTTTGCTTCCAGAAGTGGAAAATTAAGATTATTATATATAGATTAAGCTGCAATTACAGCTATTTTTCCAACTTAGTTTGATACTTTAAAGAGAAGTTTTTACTTAAAATCAAGACAGAGGAGGCACAGAGGTTCAGGCTGATAGCATGTGGTCTTTATGGTGGTGGTTTTTTTTTATTTTTTTTAAACAATTCCTTTGAAAAAAAATTTAAAGCAAGCATTGTTTTTCTGACATTCTGGTGAAAGGTTTTAGCACACATCTTACTGTGTTTAGTTAACAAAAACAAATAATTGATGTTCAGGGAAGGGATTATTATTGAAGGACTAGGATGGAAGGAACTAGCTGAATCACTGATTATTACTGTTATTTAGGGGTCAGGAAAGTCTGCAGGCTTTTCCACACTAGTGACCTGTAGCTCAAACGTTTCACTGGATGCGGTAACAAATCCTGAACCTCTTACAGAAACGGAAGGTGCCCGGCTGATCCTGGGAAGCAAAGTATGCACCCCAGAAAGAGGAACTGGGTTGGGTCAGGCTGAAGGTCCTTTAGCCTGGTGACCTCTGGCTTTCAGTAAGATGTGGCACGTAAGCAAACGCGTAGGGATAGAGCAAGTATTTCCTCATGCACTCCCAATTACTGGCCATTTGTGGCTACAGGGTTTTCTTGGGTTAGGGAAAGTGGGTTTGTGTTTAGCTTTATATAAAGCTTTTAATGAATTTGTCTTCTACACGGCTCTCCTCTTGCTTTCTGAACCCAAAGCCTGAGACTAGCCTTGCAATGCTAGAGCTCGGCTGTAGGCTTTGTGAAGGTCCAGCTCCTTTCGTTTCATTTGAGCCTGCCACCTGCTAGATGGTAAATTCAGTCACGTTTCCAGGAGCCGTGATTTTGAAAACAGTAATAGCTTTCCGACATACTCGATTAGCAGAGTTAGTTACCATATGCAAATGCTAAAGCTTGGCAAGTATTCTGGAGCAGTTCAGTCATTTTGTGTGATACAGATCTTGCTTCAGTGTTGTGTTTTCCTGAACACCAGCAGTTCGTCTGATTCCTTGGAGCATTTTTGTTGGGAGAGGAGTTAAACGCTTGATCTCTCTTCATCCTGCCTATGCTACTTATGGCTTGTATTTTCTTTTCCCCAGATGGGAGAGGCCCATCTTGCCTATTTGTTCCTTGTGCTGAAATCATTCTGTTGTTCTAACTGAAATCGTTCTGTTGTTCTAATTGTTATCATTGCTACTTCTATTTTTGGCTTGGTTTTACCCTGTGCCTATAAATGTATTTACTGGACCGGACTTGCACCCAGCTTTCAAGGGTGCACTGTTGACTTGAAAAGGGATGAAATGATGATTCTTGTTAAGTTTTCTAGATTTTTGTTTCACACACACACACACACACCCACTGCCACCACCAACAAATAGCATCCCGTTTCTTTCCTTAGTAGGTGCTGAGCTTCAGGCCAATGTGTCTGGAGCTCTTCACTGGTACCCCATCTCATTCCTGACAGTATTTAAAAGTATTATCAACCAAAGTTCTACGGTTGTTTCTCAAAGACCCTGTCCTCCATGTATAATGTATTCCTTCTTGCTATTAGAGGCTATTTACTGGTCTCTGAGTATTTTTGTTATGTAAAAATATCTGTAAAAATTGGAACAATTTTGTATTCTAATGTTTATGGACTTACAATGTCCTGTATCTTTAATTATGGCAATTTTTCATGAATAATTGCTTCATTAGAATAAATTTATGAGGTCAATGATAGAGGGAATATTTTTAAACAATCAGTTGCACAGCTTTAAAGCATGGCATTATAGGAAAATAAAGTAAAAAGGAGTTTTTGAGAGGTCCTCTACTCCATCCCCCTGCCCTCTATGGCATCCTCTATCTGCTGATGGTTTGTCAAGGGCATTCTCATCTATCGTTCAGTGCATCTGTTATGTGGTGCCAGCTGCTAAGCACTGATTTTTCCCTCATTCCCCATATTGAACAGGTGTTGAACAGTGCTGGACTCAGATCTGACCTTGGTAGGACTCTGTGGGGTACCTTTTTCCAGCTGGAGGGTGAACTATCCTCTACGTTGGGTTCTGTGAGTTCTGGGTCTGTGCTTTCTTTCCCTTTTATGGGTGTAGGCATTGCTAGCACTGTCATCCAAAACAGCAGCCCAAGGATTTTCTAGCCCTTGTAGTCTGGCATCCCCAGGTTTCATTTTTGCTGAAGAGCAAAACTGGCTTGTTTGCGGTGTGATTGGCATTGGGCAGCCATGGCAAGCTGTTACTCATCTCAGTGCTGGCTTCTTCATGCCTGCAAGAGTTTGATCATTGTTCTGGTGTTTTTATGGAAATTAAAGTCAAGCAGCGTATCTGTAATCGGTATCTCCACTGTAAGAGGAGATAGTTTAGCTGGATAGTTCTGGACAAAACACAGGGAAATGGCTCTTAATCCTCTCTGACCACTCTGTTGTGCTTATTTATTTTACTGCTTTTAATTAGGTGTATTTTATTTAATGCATGTGAAGCGTTACTGCACAGCTTGCAGAAACAAATGAAGACTCCTAGTCAGATTGACAACGTGCTATTCTAAGGGACATCCCACAATTGTCCTGATGTTGCAGGGGAGGAGATACTGTAGGCTGTTACGTGTCCTCCACAGCCACTGTTTTACAGAATGTCTTTCACAACCTTATCCACCTATTGATTAAAAAAAAAAAAAAACTAACCACAAACAAACAAAAAAACCAAAACGCAACCAAAACCCTAAGCTGCTAGTTCCTGGTGTATCTGCCAAAAGAGATTTGAAAGCCTTTGTCTTTTGATTTTCAGCCTCTAACTTTATACTTGGCCTTTGTGTCCCAGATCTGTCTTCCAACATGTGCTCATCAACCTGCTTGGTACCCTTGGAGTTGCCACTTGCATCTCATTTCAGTCATTACTTTGCCAGATCTGATAAGTTGATCCCTCTTAATCTCTGCTCCTGACTCTCCTCCTCACATGACATTTCTTCTGTGTACTGGCTCTTGTTCCACTTCAGTTCTTTTGAACATAAATGACCACAATTGTACTTGGTTTTCCAGATGAGATCTTACAAATGGCTCACTTGCTGGCAGTGAGATTTCCCCTGCCTTTCCTCTTGGGAAGGTTAATCATTATGCAAGTGAGGTTTCTTATATTTATTTGGTTGGTTGAGAGTTGTTCTTTGTTGCACTGCGGCGGTTTTGTGCTCTGGTTTCCATCTTCTGCTACAGAACGTTTTCACCAGATGTCACAGGTCCTTTCTTGTGCATGGATTTGCGTATAACAAATTTCTTTACTAATTATATTCTGCATTTCTCTATTTGCCTACATGTCTGCTGCTCTTATGATCCTGTACTGCTGTATAAAACCCAGTGCCTGGGGCCATGTGCTCCCAGCCCTCTCAAGCATGAAGCATATGCAAAGTCCTGCTGTGGCTTGGCTTTGCAGGAAAGCCTTTGGGGTTCAGATTTCGCTTCACATAACCCAGAATTATACGGCTTTGTGTGGCAAAGAATGGCGTATCTGTAGGGAATGCAGCTCTGCCTGGATCCACCAGCCTGGATGTTTGGGTTTACAGTTAAGTTCCCCAGGGACTGATTATCCAGCGCCTCCACAGCTAATACCAGAAGGTTCCCCCTTTATCTGTCTTTTTCTGGGCCTGAAGTCAGGTGAGATGGATGCTCCTGTGTTGCCCTGCACCAGATCTCCCCTTTCACAGTCTCCGTGCTTCCTCATTGTAAAACCCCGCTGTGCAAAATTGGTAGTAAATGCCACTCCCAGCGTGACATGGCCTGACGGTCCTGTACCCATGTGCCCTGTGTCCCTGGTCAGACAGGAAGTAGGTAGTAAATCAAATGGGTTCTTGATAAGTTAAAGTCCTTTTTAGGTTTTTTCCAGAAGGTGCTGCATCTGCTGACTCAAACCAGCTTTCGACATGGGGCTCGAGCTGGATGTAAAAGCCAAATCTGGAGGTGGTGCTTTGAGCCGCAGGCTTCCAGCTGAATGAGGCAAGACAAAATTAACTGCAGAGGCTCATGCAACCTACTTAAGCTCTCACGTGCAGCCTTCAGATCAGAAAACTAAACAGGAGGAGATAGCTTTCATGGTAAATGAGAAATTGTTTCCATCCCATATGACAATGGAGAGCTTTCAGGTTGTTTTTCACTGTATCATGGTTATTGGGGCCACTTAGCTTGCTGTAGCATGAATGTCAACTGGCATTTGATCCTGCTGAAAGTTAGAGGGCTGTTAACCCATTTTGAGAAAGAGGCTTTTCTTTACGTCCTGAGGTTCCTCTCAAGCAGTTCAGTCTGACTGACCAGGTTACTTGTTTGCTGCTAGCTGCCCCCAGTGCCCCAAACTCAGTTTTCCCTGATGATGACATAAAACAGTAGCTCAAAGGCAGCACAAAACAAAGCAGGGTGAACAAATAAACAAAATTCTCTTCTTTCTCCATTTCCTTTCTTATACTGACAACAGAGGTTGAGTGGCTGGGTCAGCAGTGTAACTCCAGGTGATGTGCTCTGCTGAAGCCTGAATAGAACTGAACTCTGAGCAGGAAAGCTGCTGTTCTTCAGTCAAGTCTCTTGGTTTCTGTTCAGCGAGCAGAACATGCCTTATAGTTGTTGCCTTGGTTCAGTGCGCTGTATTCTTTTAATGGCTTTTTGAAGGCGGACTGTGAAGGAGGGAGAGCAGATCCTTGAACCACACCTTGAGGAAGGTACATGCTCGATCTAATGCCATCCAAGACTTATAAAAGCAGGACCCTCCACTACCCAAGTATGCTCTGTTGAAGGATTGGCCTGATGTGAACCACCAAACTGCTAGTCTCATCTGCCTTCCGGCTGGACGTGGGGTGAGCTAACAGACAATCATCTGTCAAGACATACCCACGACCCTTTATGAAATGTCCTGGTAAAACGTTGGTTCTGCTGGGCTCAGCCACTATGGAATGAGATGTTCAGTATGTCTCTTCTCCCTTGTGACAGCTGCCAGGAGCAACACCGTTGTTTGGTCAACTCCATTGGGTTGCAAGTGCTGAAGATGTGCATGTTCTCATTGCTCTTTGCCTGTTCCTCCTTTGTTCCAGTGATTTGGCTGATGTTTGAGGTTCATGGGAGGAGATATCACTTGCTGTTCCTTTGCCAAGGGACTCCTGGTGCACAGTTGGCAGCGTGGGCTTGCGCATTTTCTTAGTGACTTGAAGGAAAAGGCTAAAAAGAAAAGAAACATTATTTTCTCGTATTTCCTTTTATGCAGCATGCATTTTCAAAGGCACTACTTCTCATGTAGAAAATTGGTGTGTTTGGATAAAGCACCCAACATGACTAGTAAATAATGACACCCTGATTTCTTAAAGCTTATTGCCTGTGATTAAGGATGGCTTTTCTAGGAGAATGGTAAAAAAACTTCTCTACATTATTCTAAAAATTACAACCTTTTGATAAAGTTCACCAAACCTGAAGTCTCACAAAGGTTTTCCTTAACATGGTTTACTGTAGGAATGGTCATTTATCTTAGTTGGTGGCAGTGTATATCTGTCTTGGTTACTTACACAGGTTACCAGGCAGGCTAACTATTTACACTAGGAAATGGCATAGAGGAAAAAGTGCTAAAATTCAGTGGTGTATTGCAGATCCTAAATCACCTGTCCTTGCACAGGTGTAAAGACAGATGAAAACGGGTGAACAAAGCCAGTGAGTACCATGGGGTTGTTCACCGTGCTGGCTGAAGAAGAGCTTGGTGCTAGAGTGAGCTCGTGGTCATAACTGCCCAGAGCCTGGAGACAGAGGGAGTGACGGGTAGAGCTGTTCTCGTGCAGTGCTGGTCTCTTTGCAAGAGGAAAGAAGACTTCAAAATGTGATAGGAGCTGGCTTTGCCACCTGCCTCCAGTTGTAACGCTACCTGTCCCTAGAAAGGTTGGGTTTCCTTGGCCCTTCCTTAGCCTCTGTTGACTTTTCTTCAATTATGACTGCTTTGGTGGCAGTCTTATCTACAAAGATACCAGGCTGGCTATCTTATGCCTTTTCCTGTGCTAACCTGCTTTTGGAAGAAGACTTATGTGGCTTTTAATCTCCTCACCTGAGTTCCCAGATTGCAGCAGTATGTAGGGAATGTGAGTCTGTGAAAATGAGCCTTTGAGTTAATTTCGGGAACTGAAATCTTTATTCCAGTGTTGTAAAGGGGACAGGGTAGGGATATGGGCCAAAGTCTGTGATAGGGACAAGAAATCACGTAGGGCAAAGGCAATGGATCTATAGCAGAAAATTACGCACAATAAATAATTATCTTTATGGCAATATGACGCACCATAAAAAGATATGAAACCTTCCCTTGCTTCCAAAGAGGTTGGTAAAGCTGATTGTTACTAATTCATCATTCAAGGCGAGTGCAAAGAAAACAGCGCACTTTTATGAGTAGAGCAAACTGCCGTGTCAAAGCCTTGCTTTGGCTGAGCTCCTTCATGTTTGGATCTACAAGCTGCCCTGACCAGCTGTGGAAAGTCAGTCAGACAAATTGCTGGCTATTGCTGTTGCCGTTTTCCTGACAAATATTCCTTTCCTTGTAGAATGTCATCCAAGCCCCGGCAGGGATATATTTTGTACTTGTCTTGCTAAGATCCAATCTAAAGATGTGGCAGTGCCAGCAGCCTTCATGAAAATAAAAGCCCTTTCAGTTCTTATTCTGTGTTTGCCCAATGGCTTTTTGCTTCATCACCTGCATCGTGTCTCCAAAACCTCAACCTGCGTGTCTGTGTCCTGAGATGAACACTAGCTCCTCTGCTGTGAAAGCAGCTGATGCTTGATCATCTCCATGCTAGCTCACTAGGTGAAGCTGCATGTACAGCCCAGAGTCCACACTGGGACATCAAGCCATTTGAATGGTGGTTTAGAGCCTCACCTCTGCCCTGACTGGGTGATGGCTTGGGATTGTAATGCACTCTGAATTGCCTGCTGCTTTGAGTGAAATCCTTTGCTGTCCTGGTTGTATCATCCGTTGTTACTCCTGTATCTGTGGCCTGCAAACGCAAGGAGACCACGTGATCTGTCTGCAAAATGGAGCTGATATTGCTCTGGCCTCTGCCCAGGGCTGCCAGAGAAACCTCTAAGGCGCTGTAGGTTTTAAAAGACAGGCAAAGGAAAAAAAGAGAAATACAAATAAAGAAAAAAGAGAAATAAGAATGAAGAGATGGGTGAGAAAAATCAAGGACCCCTGTCAGAACTTAGAGATCTGGGTGTTGAGTGATGCTTGAAGGACAGGGCAAATGTTTGTACCCGCTCTAAAATGGAGAGTGAAAGAAGCATCTGTGTGATTGTACGTGTTTCCTTATTACCATTTCCGTAACGATTTTGGAAATTTGCTACCTATGGGCTTGCTGTGTGGGGATGCCATCCCAATGGCTGGACCAGTTGCACTGGGAACCTTCAGAGCTGCCAGTTAGAGACTGGAGGGTGTGTAGGAAGGTAAGAGCCTGATGGTGAGTATTAGTGGTTGTGTCACTAAGGCACAGAAATTTAAAAAAAAAAAAAAAAAACAAACAAAAAAAAAAACCCCAAACCAAAAAAAACAAACAACCCAGGAAATCCCAGATCTAGGGATCAGTGAGCTCTGAAGCAATATGAGAAGTGGGTAGGGGGATGGGGGCAGCACATGTGCCCATCAATGGGAATTGTGTGGAGCACAAAGGTGTCTGTTAAATTGTCATTAGAGGTGGAGGTAGCTGGGAAGATAGCAGCTTGGTAAAAGCTCTCTCTTCATCCTTGTCCTGCTATCTGGTGGTGAGCTACAGAAGGATGCAAAGATGTTTGAGAGCTTAAGCTGAAGTTTAATATCCTGCCTTGGTGATTGGAAGACATTAATTACTATGACATCATAGAATCACAGAATGCTTCGGGTTGGAAGGAACCTTAAAGACCATCTAGTTCCAACACCCCTACCCTAGGCAGGGACATCTCCCACTAGACCAGGCTGCTCAAAGCCTCATCCAGCCTGGTCTTGAACACCTCCAGGGACGCGGCATCCACAGCTTCTCTGGGCAACCTGGGCCAGGGGCTCACCACCCTCACAGTAAAGGATTTCTTCCTGATATCTAATCTAAATCCCCCCTCTTTCAGTTTGAAACCGTTACCCCTCATCCTATCACTACACTCCCTGATCAAGAGTCCCTCCCCATCTTTCCTGTAGGCCCCCTTTAGGTTCTGGAAGGCTGCTATAAGGTCTCCCCGGAGCCTTCTCTTCTCCAGGCTGAACAACCCCAACTCTCTCAGCCTGTCCTCACAGCAGAGGTGCTCCAGCCCTCTGATCGTCTTTGTGGCTCTCCTCTGGACCTATTCCAACAGGTCCATGTCCTTCTTGTGCTGAGGACTCCAGAGCTCTACGCAGTACTCCAGGTGGGGTCTCACGAGAGCAGAGTAGAGGGGGAGAGTCGCCTCTCTGGATCTGCTGGCCACAGTTCTTTTGATGCAGTCCAGGATGCGGTTGGCTTTCTGGGCTGCAAGCGCGCGTTGCTGGCTCACGTTGAGCTTCTCGTGCACCAGCACCCCGAAGTCCTTCTCCTCAGGGCTGCTCCCAATCCGTTCTCTGCCCAACCTGTATTTGTGCCTGGGATTGTCATGACCCAGGTACAGGACCTTGCACTTGGCCTGGTTGAACTTCATGAGATTGGCACGGGCCCGCCTCTCAAGCTTGTCCAGGTCCCTCTGGATGGTATCCCTTTCCTCTAGCGTGTTGACTGTGCCACACTGCTTGGTGTCATCGGCAAACTTGCTGAGGGTGCACTCAATCCCACTGTCCAGGTCTCTGACAAAGATGTTAAACAGCACTGGTCGCAGTACTGACCCCTGAGGAACGCCACTTGTCACCGGTTTCCACGTGGACACTGAGCCGTTGACTGCAACCCTTTGAGTGCAGCCATTCCTTCTGCTCTTCTCCCTCCCCTCTTTATTTTAAAATGAGAGCAGTGTTTTATTTTCCTGACTTCTGGATGGTGCTTTAAAGATGCAAAGGCCCGTGTCGGTGCAAAGCTTGTTCCTGTCTTGGGCTTGTTTCTCCCATTGTGAAATCTTGGCAAACTGGTTTTGTACTTAGAGTTTTTGGCTGGCCATAGCAGTCCCCAACACCAGTGGATGTTGCCAAAGCTGGAGGTTTCTGTGGCTGATTTGTTGTCACTTCTGGAGCTTTTGTTTGTCTCCAACAGCTTTCCAAAAGTTGGGGATGATCTCATGTGTTTGAATTCTAGAACAAGGAGAGGAAAAAATAGTGTTTCCTGGTCTCATTAAAAGGTCAAATTGCTTATGCCAGCAGAGTGCCCTACTAGCCATTATCTCTGGTGCTTCCAACATACTGTGCTTTGCTTTGCTTTTGTAGTTTATAAAACTTTCTGATTTGGTGTTTCCTGAGTGAGGTTGTAGTGCTGCAGATCCATACTTGACTTATATACATGGGATTCAAAACTATTTGTGAAAAGCCATGGGTGAAAGGTGAGTTAGATAAGCTGGAACTGCTTGTTGGGGCAGTTCAGTATCGGAGCTGGTATCTTTGCAGGCTGATGCCAAAGGTATTACGTATGTTGATTTGTGGAATATTTAATTTTCAAAGGTGCTAATCTTAATGCATTTAGTATTTGATGAGCAGAACTTGTTAGACTCCTGGTGACTGAAGGATGGTCCATTAACTGGGGTGAAAGCCTCACCTGGGTCTGTGTATGACCAAAAGCTGTTGAGCCTGGGGCTGCCTTTTTTTAGGTGTTTCTCCACTGATTTACCCCGTGGGCTCCCTCCTGAGGGAGGGGGCAGAGCAGGTGAGAGCCACGGAGGGAATGGTGTCACTCATAACATTGCAGCTGATCTTGGGGCCCCATCTCCTGAGGCTCTGATGTTAATTTGGGCGATGCTTTTCCAGCTACATGTCAGGAAGGTAAGGGAATTCATGCAAGGATTTAAGAGTACATCATTGTGCAAAACCAGGGACGATGACCTCCCCCTTTATACCTCTCATGTGGGAGAACACTGCAAGGGCCACCCCTCTCCTTCCATGACGCTGGCCCAGAGGCTGTGGTACTTCTGGCGTTGATGCTATCCTGTGATCAAAAAGGATGTGGCCTGTTTTAATTTCCACCTCGGCCACCTTGCAGGTGGGAAGTGACATTTCGTTGTTAGTGAACTTGTTACACGAGGCATGTCGAGGTTGGTATTGAGGAAACCAGAGGCTGTGCCTGGCTTGCAAGCTTTCCTGTGAGTCTTGTCACTTTGGGGTAATTTCTTGGGTGATGCTGGGTTGGGATTTTTGATTAGGAAGGTGCTGCAGTGGATTTTGAATTGGGAAGATGACTGTAGGAAACGCCTACAAAGCAGCTGCTCACCGGGCCTGTTTGGTGGAGTTTATATATATAGATTTTGCTCTCTGTGGGCCCTGTTAGTGGAACAGTAGGTTGCACAATGGGATCTTAAGAAAGCTTTTTGTCTGGAGATTTATTGCCTCTTTGAGATCTCGGTGTTAGGGTGATACAGACTTTTCCCTGTTCTGCGTGCACAAGGGCAGATACCCAAGGCATAACTTTCTTCTGTCCCTCCCAGTAAGGAGAGGAACAAAAGTCCCCGATCCCATAAGCAGAGTGAGAATACCCACAAATAAAAATATTTCCTGTAATGCTTTATCATATGTAATAGGGCCCCAAAGTTGCCAAATCATTCCTGAAGCTGCTTTTTACCAAGCAGAGAGGCTGCTCCAGTGCCCCCCCATCTCCCCGTTTTTTTTTCCATCTTGAGAGATTTTGATCCCCTGCCTGCTTTGCTGTGGTGCTGCTGCTTTCCCCAGCTGCGGTAGGCTGAAGCTCTTAGAGCTTGTTAAATAGCCCAAGAAGGTTTTTAATGAAAATTAATTGAGTGTCACTAATTTGGATGTCTCTTGAGGTATGCAGCTAGTTGTTTTTTTTTTTTTTTCATTTTTGCTTAATTTTTGATTCTGTTTCATCAATTACTTCCTTGAAAAGCACGTGCAAATTAAAAACTTGAGGCAGTAACCATATATATTTAAATATTAGAAGCTAGTGTTACAGAAGTTCATACCATCTTCTGCATTGTGCTTGGGAAAATAGAGGAGAAAAAAACCTTGATATTTTATACACAAAATGTTTCTTATTTGCTCAAATTCTCAGGCGGGTTATGAGCAGTCAATTTAATTCCTAGAAGGGAGGTAACTTTAATGAAGTTAGAAATGAAGAATGATGCAACAAATGGAGATAACGTTGACTCGTTTTCTGTCTTACTGATAGATATCTAGGGGAAGCATGGAGGTGTTACATGCTCTCCATGCTGTTTTTTCCTGTTACATAGTAACACAAGTTTTCTGTCTTTCCACTGACCTTTCTGCTGTTCATTTTTAATGAGAAAGGACCGTTTTTCCTTCAAAAATGTCCTCATTGGAACTAGTTCTGTATCAGGCCAGAATGGTTTGTAGTGGTCTATGGTTACAGAAGCCCTTCTTTCTGCCTTTTCTTTTACACAGACCCCTTCTTGCGGTTCCTCTTTCTTCAGTAAACTTATTTCTCCACTTGCTTTGGTCTGTGAGGCATGTTTTCAAACCTTTTTCTTTACTGAAGATACACAGAGGAAAGGTAATGTGGTAAGGGTGTAAAGATGTGAATTTAAAATTCATCACGCAGAAGGAGAATATTAAATGTTCTTATCCAACTAAACAAAAAAACCCCCCACCTAATAATAGTACTTACAGAAATTAAGTTGCATAACTAACTCATCGGAGATGATAACAGGCTCTTCTATGCTCCTTTAGAGCAGAGCTACAAATACAATGACAACTAAGGTTAATCTGTAATCACCTATATCACTTGTATTTTCCCCGAGATTTTACATATTTTCCTGCCAGGTCAACATTGATTTGATCAGTTCTGAAGCTCTCACGTTAACAAATTTACTCAAATCCATGTGCAAATAAAAGATGAGGTGCTGACTCTGGGTGCTCAGATTTGGGAACTGCAAAAAGTCACTTCTGAGCAGCAGCCAAATAGACCAAGCAGCCTTGGATAATGCTTGGGTGCCACCACGCTGGCTGGAAAGCTGAGCAGCTCATGCCATTTGCTGTGCACCCCCAGGCTTTCAGTCATTTAACATGTCCTTCACCTGATGTCCTCCAGGGGACGAGGTGTAGCCTGTGTCCTGGCTAGGCAATAGTTGCGGGAGGGTTCCTTGTACCAGGATGTGTTTTTCCAATGGATAATGTGTTCGGGCTTGTTTGCCTGTTCTTCCAACCATGCTATATTGTTTTTATGGCAGGAACTTAATCTGCAGCTGGACAATCGAAAAACCAATCTAAGGAAAGGCACGAAATGAGAAATGCTAAAAAGTGACCCTTGTATTACTTGGCCGAGTTAATCCCAAATGTAATACCATGGGTTTAACTGGAATTACACTGCGGATTAGTTCAGTTGGTAGCTGCTCTCACTGTAATAGCTGCCTGGCTTCAGGAGTTGGTTCAACAGGTGCTGCTTGCCTCCTTCCTGCCCCATTCCCTCACCTCCATGTTGTCCCTGCTCCTCCTTTCCCACGCTGGGCCCTGTTCCTCCTCCAGCAAGACCTCGTTTGAGGAACCCCATTTATTCCGCTCACTTTCCTTTCATCTCTCCCTTGGGGCTTCCCGTATTCTGTTTTAAGGGTCCTTCTCCCACTTATCTCAGGGAGCTTTGCAAAATCCCACCATCTTTTTCCTTTTCCATCGAGGGGCATCATTTGGGGCACCAGCATTTTAAACTGCCAGAATGAAGGGTAGAGATGAAACAGGAGTGGTTTTACACTGAAGGACGTGCATGGCTGCTGGTGATGAACAGGTACCAGGAGATGCCCACAACTCCCATGCCCAAAGCAGGCTCTGCGTGTTGGACCTAGGGAGAGAGGTTGGGCATGGTTAAAAGTGAGTTATCTCCTCCTAGAGGAGAGGCAGCACTGTTTGCATAGCTGTCCTCATAGCCCTGGGCTGGATTCATGGCTGGATGGGTAGGGATCAGGAGGATGTGGTCAGAGAACAAACGCCATGCTGGATTGGGCTGTGCACCCCCAAGGTGCACACAAATAACACAATGTGCAGAATTACACACCCACTGGGAACATACCTTTCTTCGTCGCTGGGTCACAGGCCATCCCAAGAATGTAGTGTGGTTTCCCTCCACCAGGAGGTTGCCTGTCCTCTGGTTCAGCAACGTTCTGGGATTTGAGCTTTTCCAATGGTGGAAAATTGAGGATTTTTGGCAAAGCCGTCAGGCATGAGCTTCTGTTCCCCTCACCTGCTGTGCTTTCTGTGCCAATGGACCCCTGTATGTTTCTTTCTAACCTTCCTGGCATTTTGGCCAAACGATCGGGGGCCAGCCTACAGCGCTGCTTTTTTTTCAGCATTATTATTATAGAATCACTCAGGTTGGAAAAGACCCTTGGGATCATCAAGTCCAACCATCAGCCCCACTCTACAAAGTTCTCCCCTACACCATATCCCCCAACACCACATCTAAACGACTCTTAAACACATTCAGGGATGGTGACTCCACCACCTGCCTGGGCAGCCTATTCCAGTGTCTGACCACTTGTTCTGAGAAGAATTTTTTCCTAATGTCCTTATCCTCCGGAGGTGACTTTTTTTTTTTTACTTGTTTTGTGTGGGATCCTGTTCCTCCTCGCTCTCCTTGAACATATGGGTGGTTCCTGGCCGGGAGGAGGACCCATCCTTACCTGGATGATGATGGCTTTTACCCTAGAGGCAAATAGCTGGGCCAAATGCCCCAGTTTCAGCAGCCAAATGGGCCTTTCCCTGCTTCCTGCCCTGATGGCAGGGAGCCAACTTGCCTCTTGGCTCTGTGTCCGCAGGCGCTCTGGCACAGATACAGGCTGGGTGGAGAATGGCTGGAGAGCAGCCCTGAGGAGAAGGATGTGGGGGTGTTGGTGGATGAGAAGCTCAACGCTCACTGGCAATGTGCACTTGCAGCACAGAAAGCCAAACCGCATCCTGGGCCGCAGCAAAAGCAGCATGACCAGCAGGGCGAGGTGGCGGGGATTCTGCCCCTCTGCTCCGCTCTGGGGAGACCCCACCTGGAGTCCTGCGTCCAGCTCTGGAGTCCTCAGCACAAGAAGGACATGGACCTGTTGGAGCGGGTCCAGAGGAGGCCATGAAGATCATCAGAGGGCTGGAGCACCTCTGCTATGAGGACAAGCTGTTGGGGTAGTTCAGCCTGGAGAAGAGCAAGCTCCGGGAAGAGCCCCTTCCAGTCCCTAAAGGGCCTACAGGAAAGATGGGGAGGGACTTTTTACAAGGGCCTGTAGTGCTAGGATGAAGGGTAGTGGCTTCAAACTGAGAGAGGGTAGATTTAGATTAGATATCAGGAAGAAGTTCTTTACTGTGAGGGTGGTGAGCCCCTGGCCCAGGTTGCCCAGAGAAGCTGTGGCTGCCCCATCCCTGGAGGTGTTCAAGGCCAGTCTGGATGGGGCTTGGAGCAACCTGGTCTGGCGGGAGGTGTCCCTGCCCAGGGCAGGGGGTTGGAACTAGATGGTCTTTAAGGTCCCTGCCAACCCGAACCGTTCTATGATTCGATGGTAGCTTAGCCCAAACTCATCTTTAAGGGAATTTTAGATTCATGTCGTTGAGCCGGCGCGCTGGGGGCGGGCTGTCGTTGTGTGTTACCCCCTGTGTCCTTCGGGGGAGCCGACACGACGCTTCCCCGCCCGGGGGTTGCCGGGCTCCCCTCGCCGCGGGCCGGGGAGGAGGAGGAGGAGG
>VYZM01007489.1:92402-138556 GCA_013398915.1 Dromas ardeola | reverse complement strand
GGTAGGGCCGCGCCGCGGGGGCTGAGGGGGGCTGTGGGGCGCGTCCGGCTCCCTGAGGAAACCCTCTCCCTAAATCCGCTTCCCCCTCACCCCGGGGTGTGGGGGCTCCCCGGGCTCAGAGGGTGGAGCGGGTCGCGTTGGTGAGTGCCTTCTGCTCAACGCTGGCACCGGACCCAGGGTTTTCCTTTTGGGGCGAAGCCATCGTCTGGCAGAAGGACGTGGAAACCACCACGTTATGGTGCTGGGTGCTGAAGGCTCTTGCCATGAGTAGGTCCACCTTGGTGCGAAGGGGTGGGCGAGGCGCGTGTCCTGCAAGCACCCTGGCTGTCCCGCAGGTCGGTCCCGCATCCCTCCGCCGGCATTCGGCAAACACCCTGTGCCGAAAGCTGCCGATCCCCACGGAGAGCGGCTGCCCCGGCAGCCTCCCAGGCGAGGCCAAGGGTTTTGTCAGCGACTGCCTCCCTCACGGCTTTTCGAATTTCCTCTCCCCGCATCCCACCCGTGGGGAGAAGCCGGTGAGACAGCCATCCCCACCACCACCAGTCGGCCCTCAGCATTGCTACAGAGACAGTTCTTTAAAAAAATAAAGCAGACAGCAAAGAAAAATAGTAATAACAGCCAGAGCATAATTCAGTTAGAAATTAAAACTGCAAATCACAGTCACGGCGAGAAATAGTTTTCCGCTTGCCAGCTGCCCTCCCTTACTTCTTGGATTTGGGATGTGAAGTCTGGGTCCCTCTGGCTGCACATACGTTTTCCAGGTTTTAAATCAGAACCATAAGAAATTTTGACGTAAGTGTCTCAGGCTGCTTTTGCCGGTTGATTTTTTTTAATTATTTTTTTTTTTGCCTCATCGTAAATTTGTCAGATAGATTTAATGCATTTCGAAGACACTGGTAATCTGTCCGGATAGGAATGCAACCAAAACCACGCGTAACAAAGTGCGCCTGTGAGGCAGGGTGTTCTTGGAAATGTGAAAATCTGTGGTTTAGGGATTATTTCAGGGAGGGGAGGTGCCAGACATGAGCCGTGTATGGGAGTTTTGTTTATTGCTGTGACAGGAGGGAGGCATCACTGAATTTCCAGAATAATCCTTCTCCTTTGCCTCCACCCTGGGCTGGAAAATGACCTTTATAAGCAAGATTGTGGCTGACCTTCGTACTGTGACTGTCAAAACAGATGCTATCAGGTTGACAGTTGTAGGCGTATTTTCATGTGCTTATCTGCCAGGTATGTGATAGAATGAGAAAAGGCATGATTTCACTAATTAAGAGAGGTTTTGGTAATTATGATGAAACAGCAATGATATCCCATTAGTGATGCTCTCGGTCTATCGCCAGGGAGGTGTGTTGCACAGAGCGTAGGTGAAGTTCTCGCTCCTAATGTGGTCTCAGCGGCTCATGGGTTTCAACCATCTCAAGTTCATATCAAAGGCATGGCATAAGACATTTCACTTTGATAGAGCTCCCTTGATCAGCACAATTATTTGCATACATACACGGGCAATTGGGTTCCATCTCATTGCAATTAGATGGTGTGGTTGGTTCAGGAGGGTTTGAGGCATCGACAGCCCATCAGAGATTTTGCATAACGAAGGAGCAGGCAATAGCACAATGTGCTTCTGCAACTAGCAGCCTAAATGTTGTAGCTCACAGGAGTTTTAACGTGGTGAATTTTCCATGACATCTTTTGTAGCTGCAACAACCAAGATGAGTCCAACGGAAAACGAAGACGGGATGCACAAAGTAATTTGCGCTGCTGAGCTCCCTGTTGGTACAGCAGCTTGTCCTTCTCTTGCCCCTTACTTGATCCCAGATTTTCATTCTCCTAGTAACATGAATCCTTACTACTCATAAAAATCCTTATTACTAATAAAATCTCAGGTTTTTACCACTTCTTCATAGTGTGGGTGATGTGTTAATCTTTCTCCGGCAGACAAGGTTTTGTGAGGCTGGATGTTTCCAGTGTTATTCGCTGTCCGAGACTCTGTCAAAATGGGTTTCGCAGGTGATGTTGCTTAGCTGTCAGCTTTGGAAAGGTGCAGCAGTGCTAGCTGTTGCGAGACAGACTGGCTGTGTTACTCATCTTCTTTTGGAAATGGAATAATTATAAGCCTAGGATTTAAAGCCTAAATTCAGCCTGAACACTCTCTGGAGTTTGAGAGTAGTTTGAGGATGTTTTAATTACACACCCATTTATTAATAGAAGCTTATGGTAAGGTACAAAGAAGAAAACTTAATTTTTTTTATTTCTGCATGTATTGTCCTTAAAAATGAACATTCTCTTAATTGTCTTAATTCTGCTGAAGACCCAGGACTCGGTGTGTAGGAATCTCTCTTTGGCTGGTTAGTATGGAAATGCTCTCTTCATTTCTGCTCATGACACTGCAAGAGGCATGAAGTCCTCTATATGCCGGGCAGCGTCCTTCTGTTCACAGTTACCTTATTGACAAAAAGCCTTTATTTCTGACCAGTTTCAGGACCGACTTTCTGGGGAGAACAGCAGCCTCTTAATGATGGCCTTAAAGACTTAATGTTCCTTACACAGGCCTCCTGTGTGCCCCGGTGGTGAAATCCTGCTCTCAGGAGTAAGTACACCGCAAAGTAATTGCAGTGAGGAGCGTGGAGCTGTGGGACTGCCCTTGTTTATTGTGTGGGCTCTCGCACAGTGTGGCATTCAGGGCTGAGCGGTTCTTTTTTGCCCTGTCGAAATAGCAGCTTGTTCTCCCTACACCTGCGGCACCGCTGATATTTCCGCAGCTCGTTACCTCTCCCCGCCAAGCAGCGTTTTCATAACAAGCAGGAGGATACAGATGGTGCAGTGTGCTCTGGGGAAGCAGCGTGCCAGGGAGCCCAAACCTATGGGCACGGCCCTGCCCGGGAAGGACTGGCCCCTGGCCGGGGTGACTGCCTGCCTGGCTTGTGTGTCCCCGTGGGTACATGGAAAATGCAGCTCAACGTATCTCATGAGGTCGAGGTGTTTGGAGCTGGCTGCCAGAGCCTTGCCCCTGGCAGCGGGCAGACGTCATCCTTGCCGGCTGCTTTCAGTGAGTTTCTCTTTGGGTGTCCTTACAGGTGCTTAGGGGAGAACGAAAGCCCAGTAGTGAAACCGTCTTTTTCAGGGTAAGTGTTACAGCTTTGTCATCTGCCTGGTGTCCTAACAGTGTCTCCAGGAAGCTGAAGAGCATGGCATGCGGCATCCCTTGCTTTCACCGGTATGCAGTTTCTGTAGCCTGGTGGGTCACAAAGCTGTAACTTCTGATAGTTCGGTTTTGCTCGTATAGGGTTTAAGTGCACAGTTGCAAATTATGGGGTCTTACTTAAAGATAAATTATTTTATACAAATAATTTAGTTTTTTTTCTTTAAACTTATTTAAAGAGAAGGAAAAACCCCACAAAATCAGATGATGGCCCTGAGGAAATATGAAGAGGCTTAGTTTCTTTGCCTAAAACATACATATTCTCATGGTGAAAAAACTGCAGCCAGAGAGTGAGTTCAGATGGACTGAGTGATATCACAGGCTGTGCAGTAACTTATGTGCAAGTTCATCAGTTTAATTGCAAAGCAAGTGAAATAAAAAGTTTATTTTAAAAAACCAAGCCATGTGTTCATCTCCTTACACACTTATTCTGTACTGTCGCCTTGAACATACAGACCAAAACATCTGAAAGGATGTTTATGTTCAAAGCGGTTCTGGGTAGCTCGTCACAGTGACACTTGCAGAGGCGACAGTGCAGCAGGCAGCAGAGCCCTGATTTCAGGGAACTGGCGTGGCTTGGTCTGGGTTGAATTACTCAAGACAGTGTTTCTGATGTTTTATCCAGCAATGCAAAAGTCTTGGGTTTACAGCTGTGATTTATTTTGTGAAACACAGTGCCCAACTCATTGCACCGTGACAGTAAAAGGTGATTGTTTTCTACTTGCTCATGATGTGCTTACTATTTCTTGTTTTATTTTCTATGACTTTTTTTGCTTTATGTCTCTTCGAAGATCAGAGAAAGGTCAGCAGATTAACTATCTCGATACGCTGTTATTTCGACTTCGTTTCCTATAGCGCGCTCCCCTTTTCTCCCTATTTCTTTTGAAGTCCTTTGCTTTCAGAAAGTTACTTTCCAGTCTGTTACCTCACCTTGATGTTTCATTAACTTGCACTATTCTGTGGTGCTGCCAGTGTGCCAAACCCATGTTTATTAACCATACTCTGCTCTGTAAGAGCAGGGATGTTCAATTTGGGGAATTTCAGGGAAGAAAAGCCCGAAGAAGTTGTAGGCTCCAAAATATGAATGCCTCTTTCTTTCCATGGTTTGGGAGGCTGAGCCATCCAGAGGATGGGGAATGAAATAATGAGCTTGGTGCGGTCCAGCCTTGGAAGCTTGGTGGACCTTCCCCAAGTGCGGGAAGGCTTGTCTGCTGTCCCCTGGTAGTGCTGTGGCAGCAGGAGAAGCAGGGTATGTTTTCTAGCAGGATGTGTGGACAGAGGATCTCCCAGGGCCGTAGAAACGCGTGTGCACGTGGAAAAGTGGAAGGGTTTTTCTGCTGGGGAGGGTGGTCCTGCCTGGACACCCCTTCCCTCCAAGGGGCGAGGCAGGTAGGTCAGGCCTGATGCCCGTGGGTGTGCTCAGAGGTTAATCTATTGCTTTCCCAGCAGAACTAATGGCTTTTTGGGGTTTCTCTTCATCTCCCAGGGGCCTCGTTTGGAGGAGCACAGCTGAGCCCTGCTGCTGGTGGTGGTGGTTGGTGTGGTGGGCGCCATCTGGGGTGGTGGCCGGGGCACCTAAACCTGACTATAATTTCTCCAGCTTCAAGTTGAAGCGCTTTGAGTCAGCGTGTTTTTTCCTGTCCTGCTGCTGTACTCTTGGATAAATACAGGCTCCAGCCTCGTCTGGTTTTCAGGTTGCACCGATTAAGTCACGGACAGTTACAAATCTCTACCAAAACCTGTAACGCAGGCATGGGTTTCCATCCATGCTGACCTTGGGCAGCCCCTACAAGTTGTTTTAGGCAAGACAGCAAATGATTTTGAAGACCCCACGCCACCCAGACATGTGCACTGCAGCTGTAGCTTAGATTTAGGCCACAGGGATTTTGTTTTTTCTGGAGGGTTTTCAAGAGAAGTACGGGCATACTTGCAATTTTTTTTTTTTTTTTTTTTTTTTTTTTTACTGTGCTGATGTTGATCCTGGAGGGTGTCTTTAAATAGCCTTTAAAAATGAAAAGACCTTGCCTATCTGAAACCAGGTGTTTTAGATAAACTTGCAGCTGTACGCACTCACAAAAGATAAGTGGCATGCAGGGCCTGTGCTAGTGCTTCTAATAATATGCCATGCTTTGAACTTGTGCTTCGGTCACAACACTCATCCACTTTGGTATCTTAAAAGTCCATTAAGAGAAATGTCATGTAATTCAGGTTACTGTTTATTAATTTACTATTATCGTGAGCAAGGTGACTAATGATTATCTCTGATTTAGCTCTGAGTCACAGCTGTAGGATGTGAGAAATAACTCCTTAATGGTCTCACAGCTTAATAATTTCTGAGTGAAAATTTACTTAGAGTGTATCATTAACAAAGGAGGGATGCAAAAAAGCCAGGTCAAAGCGTTCGGCATGGATGTGCATCACAAAATGGGATGCTGAGAAGTTAGGATTTTGCCTGTAGGGCTGGGAGCTCACTGCTAGTGCTGCCTCCCATCCCTTGCAGAGCGGTCCTTTTTCGCTTACTTACAGCTTGGCTTGGTTACAACTATGTGTGTTGAAAGTTTTATCTACTGAGTGGATGCCAAAAAGTGTTGGCCTGTTTGGAGAGCAGGGCTTGAGAAAGGAGCCGATTTGCATAGATTTTATTATTTTTTTTTAAACGTGGCTTCTCTTTAAATGCAGCCCTTCGGGTTTGTTGAGATGAGCTTTTTTGTGCATCTTTGGAAAATAATCGTGTGTACCTGCATTTCCAAGACTTTCTGACCTTGAGGTCTTTGCGGCCTCTCTGGCAGAACAAAATGTTGTCTTTGATATCAAACCATTTTTCAGCTTTCCATTGTGGTGCAAAAAAGTGTGTCGGGCGGGAGGTCATTTTTCAGGCCTGCCCAGGCCTTCTGATGGGAAGATCATTTGTTTGTGTTGCCAGCGGGTGTGGGAACAGGGGAAAAACCCCTAATTTTAGAGGAGTTTGCTGCTGCTGCAGGGGGGTGAATTGCGTGCTTGCCTCTGCCAGGGACCCTGGGCATGATGCTGGACAAGTCACCGCAACCATGGCTGGGGCAGCTCGTTGCATCTCCCCCATCTTTGCAAAGCTGGTGTGAGACCGTGGGGATGGATGTGAGGACCGTCGAGCTCTTGGAGGTGCAGCCTGAAGTCCAGGGGAGCTGCTCTTCAAATGTGTCATTTTTATAGTGCTTAAATATTGCAGGAGCTCAAGTCTTCGTCTGCTGTTTGCCTCACTCTGTGCTACTCTTCTATGGCTGTAAAATTGGGGATGATGCCACCCTCAGAGAGGTACTGGGAGTTTGCATGAACTTTTGAGGGACCAAGTAAGAATAATCCCCAAGGAAAATGTGTAACTGTCCTTCAGCCAGCCTTTGAGTAACTTGTAATGACTGAGACCTGTGCCTACACCTGGTTTAGGGAGGGGAGGGGGAAATGCTGAATAGCCACTCATTCAAGAAGAGTACAACGTTCTTGGTGCTGACTTAGGCAAGGGTCTAGGTAACCCCGTGTGTGCTCACGTAATTAAAAGCCTGTCTTGTAGCTTGTATGTGTCAGATACACAGGTAGATGGGGCAGGAAACCCTCATCCTGGTGTCTCCGAACTTGAGCCCTCAACTTAGACTTGGCTCATGCAGCTTGTTGTGTAGGCACATTCCATGGCATTATGGTGAAGACAAGCCCACCTTTAGCCAACACAAATACTGAGGGGACTGAGGAGGTACTGAGTTGGGGGGAAGTTCTGTTTGGCCCCGTCTGTAGTTTCCAGCAGCAGCCGAGAGTGGGGGCCAGGGAAGATTTTATGTCTGGGACACCACAGTGCATTGTCCCACCTTCCATTGATTGACTTGAGATACCAGAGGCCATGCCTTTCTTCCTGATAGTCCTTGATGAACTTTCCTTCCATGAATTCATCTTAATGTTTTTTTCCAGCCAAGTGAACTTTTGGCCTGACCCTGTTTAACCGTGTCCTGTGGGGGGGTTCTGGCCAAGTTTCCCCACAGTCCTTCCTGCTGCTGCTTTTGCACTTTGCAAACCTTAAAAAAAATCACAGTGGTGGAGAGAGGTTACCTGTAGCCTGCTGGCGACCATTGACCGTTGCAAAGTCAGGTGCATGGGGTTCAAGATGCCAGGTTCAAGACTGTGAGTCCATCCTGGCTACTGAATGAGGCAGGGAGAAGCACCATGGGGCTTTGATGCTGAGCCCCCACCAGCCTGGGCTTGTGTCCAGCTTTATTCTTTCAGCAGGCTGCCACGATGTCCTGTAGAGGAGAAGAGATGCAAGAGGATTAGTACTTCCACAGAAATATATATATATATATTTTAAAACCTGATCAAGCTGCTTGAAATGCAGACCCTCTGTAGTTCCCACTGCTAATGAAACCGCCAGAGCTTCACAAAAGGTACAGGATTTCTTTCCTGAGAGGGATATGATGGGCATGTTAAAGACAGGTGAGCCAAGATGGGCTCGGGTCAACCTGTGCTATCTTGGAGGGTGGAAGATTCTTCTTTCTTACTTAGCAGAAGGTGGAGCTGGTGTCCCCACCTGCCTGCTGATAGCCATGGTTAGGTGTTGGCCTCCAAGTTTGAAAACCTATTGCAAACTGAGTTAATAGGGACACAAAACTGCTGAATATGGCTTGCTGGGTTTTGTGGTAGAGCAGTGCTACCACACCAGTTCAGCTTTTAAAGGTAAGTTAATGACAGTCCTGGTTTGTTGAACTGATTTCTGGAGCTCTCAAAGGGAATGGTTTTGATGAAACGGAATATCACTCTCCTGACGTTCACTGGAGGACCCTCTGGGTAACCTCATCCCATGTGGCATCTCTGAACAGCAGAGCTTGTGGTTTTGATTGTATCTTACAACTGAACAAAATTTAGCTCAGCTGACAGTCTCCTAACACTACACTGTGAGTTTTTCTTTGCATGGTATTTGGTGCAGGAGTCCTGGCTGCCTGATTTGCTTGTTTTAAGGGGTAGGCTGCCTGCCTTGCCACAGTAAGAGATGGGACATGTACGGTGGCTTATTTACCATAGAGAGCCACAACCCATCAATTAAATTCCTAAATCTCATATTCAAGAAAAAAAATTGTTCCATGTAAATACAACTCCTCCCTGGAAATTTTTCTGATACTGAAGTTAATGTGTAGTCAAAGTACGTAGCCTTGTCCTTCTTTCCTCTTGTCTCTGAAATCTGAAGGACTGATACTCAGCTTACCATTTCCGTAACCTGATATTTTTCTCCAAAAGAAGACACAGAAGCATGGCCTTGTGTACTGGATAGTTTTTCCTGGTCGGGGGGTGGTGGTGTGCTGCTCTGTTTCGGTGCAGTGTTTCTCACGCAGATGCGGTTGCACTGTGCGGAGCAGCTCAGCTGCTGTCGGTCATGGCTCCGTGCACCACCAGGCGCTGGATTTGCTGTCAGATGTCACCGTCTCTGTGTTTTTTAACTAGTCATGTGCCCTTTGGTCACGTATTTCCCTTATTTTTTGTTTCCTCGAAGGTTAACTAGATGTACTTGATCGCTTTCTATGGGTGTTCAATCACAAAACTTATCTGTACTGCAGTGAGAACGTCATTTATGTTCCCTCGTTTTGCAAGATAACTGGTTTTTATATAGTCAGTGGTCCCGCAGTCTTGACGTGATCCAGAGCAGCCTTGTAACAGACCCCAGGCATCAAAGCAAAGCAGTTCTCCTTTTGCACTGTCAAACCTACTGTTTGCAAAATGAGCATGAACCGAACTGCTGAAATGGGTTAATTTAGGGGAGGTAATTTAGCAGAACTGCTCTAAATATAAAAAATAAGGCAACCATGGAAGGATTTCTTGTTTAAATTGTTATTTTTGTCAGCGGCTGACAAGATGCTTTGTTTGTCAAATATTTGTTGCCCATGCAGCTTTCCCTTGTGATTTCTGGAATGAAGATGAGAAGATTACTTTTTTTTTTAATAACATCTGTCCCAGCCTTGCAAGTTTGTCCCGAAAATGTAGGAGCACAGGATGACTCACTAGTTTTCCCGTGTGGAGGAAATTAGACTAGTGATATAATCTAATTCAGAGATAACGAAATGCCTGATCTGGGTGCCTTCAGAGAGGCAGATTTTAATCCCCAACCTGCTGGTTTGAAGTCACGCAGTCTAGAAATCAGCATCTGATTTGGAGGGTGACTGGGGTGTGAGCCTGCGTTTGTTGTTTTTGTTTTGTTGGTTTTTTTTTTTCCAGGGTTGTATAAAACTTGATTGTGGCAACCCAAACCATGCAAATTTATACCAAGAGAAAAATATTTTAGCTGCGATCAAAAATAAGGTCTTGCTAAGAGCTCAACAATTCCTGTGGGTTAAGAAAAACCACTTTAGCTAACACCACCTTGAAAACCTTGTGTGTTAGCGATGTTTGGCATCTCCAACTGTCTGTCTCCAAGCTGAAAGACTGCTTGTTTCGGGTAACTGGGATGTCTCTGCTGGTCTCCTTAAGGTCTTCTGTGTTACGTTCCTGGCAGGGGACCGGGGCTGAGGAAGGGATGCCAAAAGTAACAAGCCTCACAGGCGGAGGTTGCCAATGAGCAAGTCAGGTCTGCTGTGCTTTATTCAGAGCGCTGAATGAAGAAAGGGAACCCAGTTCAGCATCCTGCCTGGGGTGAGGGAATGCTGGCGGCCCCAGCCCCGCAACTTCTGCAGGGTATTTAGTGACACGTCACTGTATTACTCAGCTAAGTCTCAAAAAACCCCCACAATGTTATTTCTGCTCATGTACAAGTGGTGGCAGAGGAGACGAGACCTGTGTGCAGGAAAGAGGGGGGACGACAGCACGGGAAGCAGGAAGGTGGGTGGTACGGGAACACGTCGGGTGCTTGAGAAGTCCCACTTCCCCGTCTGGACCTGCGAGGCAGGCTCCGTGTCATGATGGGGGGATCCTGGGAGGTGAAACGGGCAAAATTTCCAGGGTAACTCCATCTTGGTGGGGTTTTTCCTTGGGAAAGAGTGGAACTGATTTTGAATCATTTACTGTCTTGGTCCATTCAATGAGTCAAACTCAAGTTTGGAAAAAGTCTATAGTTTTAGGGTTACACGAGCTAAATCGGGCCTTCAGAGACTCTGAGGTTTCTCCATCGTTCTTCAATATGATCGTAATCAAATCATTGCTTCCATAAGCAAAACCCCCCTCTTCCTTTTATTCTTCCTTTTCTTTTGAGTATAATAGTTTTGCTTTTCTGCAGCAAATGACTTGTTTACAGGAGGTTTTTCCCCCTTGTTGATGATGGGCACTTTATCTTCTCCATGTCAGCTCGCCCATTTGTAAGAGCAGCCATGGAAATTGCCCTGGTAGAAGAAAATTATTTCTTAAGGAAAAGTCCCATAAACTTATTTTGTGCATCAAATTCAACTGATAGGACAAAAGATCATTCTGCCCCCCCCTCCCCTAATATGGCGGGATTTGTGAGGGGATTTTAAACAATAAGTTAGATCAGTCTACAGAGGCTTAAGCAAGTGTTTGGCTTCAAACTTGAAAGCTTGCTTGATCATTTTATCATTTTATAAGCCTATTTTACCATTTGCAAATATGATCAGCTGAAAACATTTTGAAAGCCTCTATTTTTTTCTTTTTTTTTTTTCTTTTTTCTTTTTTTTTTCCTCCTGGAGAGATGTCCAGGCTGCAGTACTAAAATAGGGTGTGTTTTAAATGCTTGAGTGGAAAAAAAATGAATCAGATTCCTAATGGTGTGAGATAGCCCTATAAATAAAAATGCAGCTGGGGGAGTCCCGACCCTACACTCGCTGTTGGGTCAGGGTTTCCCCGGGGCCGTGAGTGCTGCCAGCCACCAGTTGGCTGCTGACCGTGTTTGTATGAGGCTGACCTTTCTGCTAAGTGAGCCGGACATGTGACTAACGTGCCCTTAATAGCAGTGCTACAAGAGTGTTTCTCTGCTGGCACCGTTCTTGGGCTGATCTGTGCTGTGTTTTCAGGAGGGAGTCCCTCTCCGGAGCGGGATGTTGCTGCAGCCTGCCACGAGCTGTGGCTCTGGGATCGCTTCCAGCACCCTGCCTGTGCCAGCTACAGCGGGCAGACGTACTCCCACAGTGGTGGAGAGGAACTAAGGGCATGATAAGGGCATTCGTTTATACCTTATCAGCCTTCGCGATGACCAGCACCGCTTTATAATGACAAGTCTTTCCTCCTGCAACATTGGCGAGCTCTGTTTTCTGTGGATGGCTGAGCAAGGGTTGGCCTGAGGATGTTGTATGCGCTTAGGGGATCCCTTGAATGTCCTGCTCAGCTCCCATCTCTCCTCCCTCATTTCCGCCCCTTGGCTGTGGCATGTGGCACTTGCACTTGGTTCTTGCCCAGGTCCTGTTCATTATGCAGCTGTGCAGGTGCTGGCTAAAGAAGTGGGTATGTGGGGGCAGGGGGAGATGCTGCCTTGTGTCCTAAGATCCAGAGTTCATACCTACTTGAATTTCTGGTGGAAGATGGCAAATCATCTGTGTAATTCATTGGGACAACCCTAAATGTTGTTCATGTGGTGCATTTTCTATTAATTGTGCAGTGGTTCTGCTCCTAACAAATGTCAGCCATTGTTGGGAGAGGTCCCCCATCAACGCAGGTCCCCTGCATTTAGCTCTCAGGTGAGAGAAGATGCTCCCTGATAACATCTCTCCTGTGGGTAGTCACACACAATGTTCGATTTATGTGGGAAAGCACAGCTGTTCCCTTTCAGGGCCAAATGCTTTAGGAAAAGCTGAGGTTACTTTTTTAGATGCTGTGAATTGGGCAGCAGTATCTTTCAGAGCAGAGGACACTGATAGTTCCTGATTTCCAACAGGTCTGTGGTGTGGTGGACTCTTGTCTCAGAGGACCCTTCTCTTTATTCAGGAGGAGCACTTAGGAAAAGCCTCCTGCCTTTGCCTGCAACCTGCTTTCACAAAGCAGGGGAGCATCTTGTCCCACCAGGGTGGTGACCAAAAAAGCTTGTTCCTTGTGGAAGCTGGGCCAGGAGACACTTGGCAGGTGGCTCAGTCAAGCCTGATCTTAAAGACACCTGAGATCTTGGTGTCTCCCAGTTTGTCAACCTCATGGAAAGATTTAGTAGAAGGGAAGGCCAAAAGCAGAGCCAGGACTTGGCTTCTTGGTCCGCTGCAGCCTCGGCACAAGGTTTGGAGCCATGTGTTTATTTTTTTCTCATTTCCTGGATGAGGTAAGCCAGGGTGGGCTGCGGAATGAGATCATGCAGACGTGGCCAAACAGCAGATATCCAGGAAAAGGAGGGAGTGTGGCAATGTCCTGCTTAACCATCTGTCTGGCAGAGACTGCATGGCTCTTCTTTGGAAATGCTGCCAGGTCGCTTGTTGCCTTGCTTGGAGCTTTGTTTAGGGCTGAATTATAGGTAAGAAGTTCCTCTCCCAATCCTCATTTCTTTGATCTGGACTGTTGCAAGAAATGCTTACCAGTGTCCCTAAATTGTTCCCGCGGTGGGGCCCAACATTCAGGCGTCAGCATGTCACAACGATGACTGGATTATAATCTTTTAAATGTGCATGGTTTTTGATGACAAGGTTAAAACCATGACAATAAAATCAGCAGGATAGCCCCGCATCTGCTTAAACTCCGTCCACCGCTTATCTCTGCCTCCCAATGGTCTTGAAGTATATGCTCTTTCTAGATGAAATCTCGCCAGGTTTTGCTCTTGGGCCATTGGTTCTTATTTTTGGTGGTGCCTTCACTCTGTTTGTTTGTGCTTCAGCCCTGGCCTCCCAAGCTGTGTCCCATATGGTGGATGATTAGGTGGGAAGTTGGTGTTTTCTGCTGAACAGCCTGTTCCTGCCCAAGCAAGCAGCCAGCCCAGCCATCTGCCATGTGCTCGCATTTCTCTCTGCCTTTTTTTTTTTTACTTTCGGCATAGCTGGTGACAAGAATTTGAGCCGGCGTGTGGCGGGCAGTTGCGCAGGGTCAGGAAGAGTTTACTGGTAAGATTATTGACATAGCAGAAAAATCAGAGGGATTTGGTACCCTCCAGAGCTCCTGGCAGGTAGGAGAGGTCTGACAGCATTGCTGAATTGCAAAAATGCCCTCAGTAGTTCTTTCCCAGGCTCCAAAAGATGCCAGCGTGCAAAATAAAAGCTCTGAGATGCATGCACAGTGCAGATTTACGGCACAGCAACATGTACTTTTAACGTAACAATCTCATTACGTTAGCCATGTAGGAATGTGTTAGTTCCCGCATCTTCCTGAGGCATGGATGTTATCGTAGTTCATCTCCTGCAGGACAGATCCAGCAGATCAACATTTTGCAAAAGCAAGTGTGCGTCTGGAATTCCTACTGAGGCAGAGGGCATGAAAGAGAGATTCGAAGTGTGCAGGTTTATTTCTCCACGCAGAAATATCGGTCTTGTCTGCTGTGGTTTGCAAACAAATTGCAAAATACCTGCTTTGTGGTTTTTGGAGTGCTACGCTTGAGAAGCGTGTAATCACCACACCGGCGTTGCACTGCAGCAGGGAAGGTTTCGCGGCAGGGCTGAGTGGTGGCAACCTGTTGGGAAGGTGAATTTGGGCACGCGTGCTTTGCTGAGGGTCCTTGGCCGGGTGACACACAATTTCAGAGCAGTGTCGGAGCTCAACCAGGACTAAACACAGCAGAAACACACCCCTGGGAGAAGGGATTATTTTTGGCTGCCGGCTCTTCTGCATGTGCTCACTGCTGAAGCCTGAACCCCTGAGGACAGGTGAAAATTAAACCACAGTGGTGCTGTCTCACCTTTGCAACCTCAAATTGTTCAAACAGACTTTTGACAACCCCTGCAAAAAGCCAAAACACAAAAACCAAATCTTGAGCTACTTATCTTTCATTTTCTGAGTCATCAGGATGTGTTAGGCTGAGTCATTTTTTCGGGGTCAGATGTAGAGACGTATTGGGGTTTTGTTTTTGTTTTGCTGTGGTACCTGGGCTCTGGATTTCAGGCAGCATCTGATCCATCCCCTATATTCCAACCCCCAAATAATTGATTTCATCATTTGAAACAACTGCGTAAGGGGGAAGTGGTGTCAGGGACCTGCTCTGGTGGCTGTGGCAATGAAAATGGGAAGTGAGACTCCTTGTAGCGAGAAGGTGCATTGCTGGAGGTAGTTGGGACAAGCTCTGAAAACCTTTTTAGCCCAGGACTTCCCGTCAGGTTGAATGGTGGTGGCACAGGGTGGGAACAGGCCACCTTGGGCCAGCTGCGGGGGTATTGCCTCTCCCTCCTAGAGCTTCTTCCCGTGCAGCCTCACAGTCGTAGCACCGACGTTGAAGCTTGCTGAGAGTTAACCTTGGAGGAGACATTTATGACCGCTATTATGACTTTTTTGGACACAAATACTCTTACCAGTATGTTAAAGTATTCTGGAGTGGGGTAGCTCTTCAGTGTGCCCACAAGGAATTGCAGATGGCAAATTTGCAGGTGTAAAGAGGCTAATTTTGGAGCCCTTTGCTAAAATTAATTTGAAAATGGGCATGAAATTCTGAGTATAGTTATAAATTGCTGTGGTGGGAGATTGGTCTCTACTGGGATGCTGGTCTCTCTGAAAGATAATAATAAAGACAGGTGAGGAGAGGAGGGTATTTTTTCTCTTCTGATATGGAATAATTTTCACCCAGTTTTCTGTGCAGACGGAGCCCTCTGTTGCATACAAAATACCAAGCCTTTGCTGAATCATGTTGAATTGTTAATGGCCCAGCAGGCAGAGGAAAAAAATATCAGGCTATTTTGCTAACATGTTTAAAAATGACATTTTAATTTATTGTTTCTCCCATTCCTCTTTTTTTTCTTTTTCTCCTTGTCAAGAATGAAAGATGATCACTTCCCTGCTATGACTTCCGATGTAGAAATATTTATATAACAAGATGTAAATCGTGGGAAAGCCCAAACCCACTCTTGTACTGATGATATGAAACGGATAAACCTACGGTGGTGAAGAATCCAGCTGGGGAGAAAATATTTATATCTTCTCTCCCTCTGGAGACTTTTCCTTTGGTTGCCTCAGTTGGAAACGTAATGCTTGCAATTAATAAGGTCTTGTAGATATTTTATGTGCAAAAAGTCTTTGTCGAAGTACCGTTGCTGGAGCTGCAGGGCACAGATGGGCTGTTTTAGTCCCGCGTCCCAGTGGGGAGCAGGTTGATGTTAGGAACGCCCAAAATTCAGGCCTCTGGCTCAGCATCATGCTGGTCCCTTGTTTGCAACGGCAAGTGCATGTGTACACGTTAGGTATTGTTTTCTCTGCCTCCCATCCCATCGTCTTTCCCAGCTGGGTCCCGGTCTTGCTCAGCTCAGCCCTGCGACGTCGCTGTTTCTTGCCCCAACTGCAATTATTAGAAGCCATGTTATGTTAAACATGGCAAGTAAATTAGCACTTTAAGTTGCTTTTGTTTCGCAAGCGTAATTAAAATAATAGGTGAGTCTGCCTGTATTTTAAAAAGCCAAAGAGGCAGGGAGTGTGCTGCCTGTATCTCTGCGCGGACTCTGTGTGCTCCCCTGCCTGCCTGCGGATGTATCCGTCACCTGGCAGCGCACCTCCAGCAAAGCAAGTCACCTGCCACTGCCGGCAGCGGTGGACACGAAGGCATCGCCACCAGGAGGGCTCTGAGCAGAGGCAAATACTGTCTTTAAAAGATGTGTCTGCGCCATGCAGACAGAAATCCAGCTTGCGCCAACTATTTTGTTCACCGTTTTCCTTTTTGTACCAAATTGGCAAAGTTTGCTGCAATGGCTCATGCAGATTTTTAATGAATTGGTGTTTATCTCCCTTATATTAATGCCAGCTGAGGTTTTCTTTTGTACAGAGAGCAACGAGGTAACTGAAGTGTTTTGTTTTGCTTTGTTTTCATCAGGGATCGACCAATGTGGTTTACCAAGCCCATCATGTCAGCAGGAGTAAGAGAGGACAAGTCGTCGGTACCAGGGGTGGATTTCGAGGCTGCACAGTTTGGCTAACAGGTATTTTCGTCTGGGCGTGAAAGCGTGGCTTCACGTGTGTAACCCACTTGCATACTTGCGTATGGCTTGGAGGTGGGGATTTGGGATCCGCAGGAAACATCATTGTTCCTTGTGAGCTGGGAATTGCAAAACATTTACATGTGGGAAACACCGACATGCAGTGCTGGCGCAGCATGATATTCTCCCTGGCAGCTGCTGCCCATAACTAATGTTTTTATGAATTTCACAGCTGTTATCAGGCTCCTTTGAACACGTCAGAAGCCCTAAGGATCACACTTGTTGTTCCCAAGTGCGTGGCTGAGGAAGCCTTGGCTTAAATCCAGCCGGTCCTTGGCAGTGAAATGTGCCCAGAGCTGTCCAAAACAGCATGCGGATATTTTCATTCTGGGTTGGTGGGGAGTTTATTGGGACACCTGAGTTTACTGTGTTTAAAGCGACCTCGTGAGCAGCACAACAAGGCAGTCATCTTGTCTGAAGAATAAATACTCCCAGACAGTGAGTTGCACTGGAAGCAATTCCTTGCACCAGCCATTGCAGGTTTCTTACGTTATTTCTTATTTTGTACACCTTCCGATGCATTGCCCCTCTCTTCTGCTTTGAAAGATAAACTCATTGTTTGGGGATTAGGGGCTGCTAGAAATTACAGTTGCATTTATTTTGCTCCACTAATATTTACACAACTCTCTCTTTTGCTGCTTTTCCAGTTGTTTCTTTGCTTGTTAAATACTGGTATTTTCTTTGACTGCCGGAAAATGTTGAAAGACATACCTTGGAAGGGTTTGTAACGCCATTCTGGTTTGCATTCATATCATCTTATGTGCTAGATGTTGGATTAAAACACATTTCTGTTTTGTTCTCCTCTTTAATTTCAAAAAGAAGACCAGTGCCTAATCTGCTTTAATATAATTTCTGAAGACAAAAAACCTATCCAAGGCAATTTCCTTCTTTTTCGAGTATCACTCAAAGATCCTGTGTCTGAAAGGTTTGAGCTTCTCTGGCTGATGATTGTTCTTTGAAATAGACAGTGATCTCCTAACTTTCTATCAATTTAATTTTAAGAGACTATATGGAGGCATATCTCCATAGGAGATTCTCCAAGGCTAAGTGTTTTCCTGAGACAGGTGTGGTGTTTGGAGGTGTTACCTCTCCTAAATCAAGGTCTTCCTCCATCTCAAGGAGTTTTCAACACATGGATCCCCACCCAAAGGGAAGGAGGAGTTTGGTGCTCCAGGTACACTTGCCACTTTCTGACACAGCCAGTAGCGAGTGCTTTTTGCGCAAGTGGATGGAGCTGGGATGGAAAGCAGCCACCTCATTTTGGATTCTTGTCTTTCTGGCTGATGACTCCAGGAGACGCGGGCGGCTGAAGAAGTGCTGCTTGTCTACACAATTACCCTGCTCCTGTTTGCACGGATCTGTGGGTGCTGCTCCTGCCGAAGGAGGTGCCCGTGGATGCAGAGGGGCAATTACTGGTGGAGCCTGTCCCACCCTACGCAGTTGTGGCAAGAACCTCTCCGTGGGTTCAGCCTGGGAGAGCAGTTGGCTGTGCATGGGGGGAACAGGAGGAGGAAGAGGAAGATGCTGAAAGACTTACAGGCAACAGCATCTTTTCAAGCTTCCCCTACTTACTGGCGCTATTTGTCCCACCATGGCCCAGCAAGAGGTACTTTTGCAACACTGCAGGGTTGAACCCCTCCAGATGTTGGGGTATAGCAGCTTTTCTCATGGCATTAATGCCACTCCTTCAATAAGAGAAGGGTCGGCCAGGGCTCTGTGGTGGTAAATGCGTGCTAAAAAGATTAATCCAGCTTCCGTACCTCATTCCTTCTTTAAAGCAACTTCAGACAGAAGGAGTTTCATTGCTAGTGTCCCAGGAGGAGACACTTGTTACGCTTGTCATTTTCACTCTTTTGACCTCAAACCTGAACCTCACTTTTCTGTCTCCAACAGGCCTTTCTGGAGCTGGCAAGACAACCATTGGCTTTGCTCTGGAAGAGTACTTGGTCTCTCATGGCATCCCCTGCTATTCCCTGGATGGTGATAATGTTCGGCATGGCTTGAATAAAAACCTGGGTTTCTCTGCTGGGGACCGTGAGGAGAACATCCGCCGCATCGCAGAGGTGGCCAGGCTGTTTGCTGATGCTGGGCTTGTCTGCATCACTAGTTTCATTTCTCCTTTTGCAAAGGTAAACTCACTGCATCCATATTCTGCTCTTTTCTGGGCAGCCTTGATCTCATGATTGTTCTTAGGGAAGAGAGATTTACATAGATCACTTTCCCTATATGCCATCAGACACTTCTCTGTTCTTTTTTTCACCACTGATACAGAGCTACGTGCAATCCGTACAAATTTCTGGAGGGCAGTTTGACGTGATCTCTTTGAATATATTAAATATTACAAATTCATTAACAGCTAAGTGGCGTTTAAAATCTCCTTACAGAGGCTCCTACTATTACAGAATCCCAGAACGGCAGGGGTTCGAAGAGACTTTCGGAGATCATCTAGTCCAGCCCCCCTCCCAAAGCAGGTTCACCTAGAGCAGGATGGACAGGAACGTATCCAGGCAGGTTTTGATTATCTCCAGAGAAGGAGACTCCACAGCCTCTCTGGGCAGCCTGTTCCAGCGCTCTGCCACCCTCAGAGGAAAGAAGTTTTTCTTCATGTTGTGATGGAATTTCCTGTGTTCCAGTTTGTGCCCCTTGTCCTGTCACTGGGCACCACTGAAAAGAGTCTGGCCCCACCCTCTTGACACCCACCCTTTAGATAGTGATAAGCACTGATGAGATCCCCTCTCAATCTTCTCTTCTCCAGGCTAAACAGACCCAGGTCTCTCAGCCTTTCCTCATCAGAGAGGTGCTCAAGTCCTTTGATCTTCTTTGTAGCCCTCTGCTGGACTCCCTCCAGTAGTTCCCTGTCTTTCCTGAACTGGGGAGCTCAGAACTGGACAAGCACTCCAGATGTGGCCTCACCAGGGCAGAGTAGAGGGGGAGGATGACCTCCCTCGACCTGCTGGCCATGCTCTTTTTAATGCACCCCAGGAAACCATTGGCCTTCTTGGCCACAAGGGCACATTGCTGCCTCATGGTCAACTTGTTGTCCACCAGGAGTCCCAGGTCCTTCTCTGCGGAGCTGCCTTCCAGCAGCTCAACCCCTAACCTGTACCGGTGCATGGAGTTATTCCTCCTGAGGTGCAGGACCCTACACTTGCCCTTGTTGATCTTCTTTTAGGTTCCTCTCTGCCCAACTCTCCAGCCTGTCCAGGTCTCGCTGGATGGTGGCACAGCCTTCTGGAGTGTCAGCCACTCCTCCCAGTTTTTTGTCACCAGTAAACGTGCTGAGGGTGCACTCTGTCCCCTCACCCAGGTCGTTGATGAATATGTTGAACAAGACTCGACCCAGTACTGACCCCTGGGGAACACCGCTAGTTACAGGCCTCCAACTGGACGCTGCGCTGCTGGTGACGACCCTCTGAGCTCTGCCATTCAGCCAGTTCTCAGTCCACCCCACTGTCCACTCATCTAACCCACGCTTCCTAAGCTTACCTTTGAAGATGTTTTGGGAGACAGTGTCAAAAGCCTTGCTGAAGTCGAGGTAGACAACATCCACTGCTCTCCCCTCATCCACCCAGCCAGTCATGCCATCATAGAAGGCTATCAGATTGGTCAAGCATGACCAATTATTAACTCGTTAGGAGGCAGAAAAGAGGCATAGAAACAATAGCTTGTCTGTCCTATCGCTACTCTCTTTGAAGAAGTATTGATTGTGCTTTTATGCTTCCTGAGAATACCAGGTAGCTGCCGTTATCACACCAGTGCAAGCAGTTCCTTTTTTTGACATAGAGCAGGTAATTTTTCACATTCTAAAGCTCTGCTGTCCTGCTTAACAAAGAGATCTTCTTGATGTTTCAGATGGAAAGAGCTGAAAACAGATCGAAGTTGTAGATTATTTTTTTTTTTAAGTATCTTTAAAGAAAAGGGGGGGAAGGGAGATGAAAAACCCTTATTAGAATTAGTGTAAATTTAATAAATCTACACCAGAGATTAATTTACCCATGTGGAATTCCAGGTGTCACGTAGTAGGAAGGCGCTTGCTGCAATTTGGACACATATGATTTTCCTATCTTTCTTCTAACAGGATCGTCAAAATGCACGGAAAATTCATGAGGCAGCTGGACTTCCCTTCTTTGAAATCTTTGTAGATGCTCCTCTAAATATTTGTGAAAGCAGAGATGTGAAGGGCCTGTACAAAAAGGCAAGAGCTGGAGAGATCAAAGGTACGGAAGAGCGAGCTCTTATTTTGTCTTTTGCTTTCCAAAGCTTTGGATAACTTGTCGTTGCAGCTCTGCATGTAGAGGTGGGTTACTAAAGGCTCTTTGTAGTGCACAAGAGTATCCTGTTTCCCTAATTTTGCTGTCACGAGTGTCACTTGTAGTACCCAGTATGGTTGAACGCTTGCTGGTTGTTTGTACAGCTTTGTTGGCTCTAGGGCACCAACTGTTACATTAAATAAATTTAGTTTGGGTTTAATTGTCCGTAGGATTCACGGGGATTGACTCAGAGTATGAGAAGCCCAAATCTCCTGAACTAGTGTTGAAAACGAATGTTGCGTCGGTGTCTGAATGTATCCAGCAGGTTGTGGAGCTCCTCCAAGCACAAGTAGGTCATTTTTATGCCAGCTTGTAAACCTGCTGTCAGATACTGAGTTTTTGGTGTGCATTTAAAAACCAGCATGTTACTTACAATTGCCGTCTGTCTCTCTCTTTCAGAACATTGTGCCCCGTGGCTCAGTTAAGGATGTTCTTGAGCTGTTTGTACCTGAAAATAAACTCCAGAGTGTCCGAGCTGAAGCAGAGACGCTGCCATCCGTAGAGATCACTAAGGTATTGCCATGCGTGCATGCTGCGCTGTCATTCACTCAGTTTTTAGCTGTTTGAAGGGTAGAAGCTTTGATGGGGATGTTGCTAGAGGGGGCTCTGTTCCTCTGATGGCCTTGTCCTTTGGTGGCTGTGGTTTATGGCGAGCTGAAGTGTGGTCCTGATCCTCAGCCATTTTCTGCCATGTCTCCGCCCTGTGCTGTAGCGAGCCAGGGCCGTCAGTCTCCTTCGTTTGTTAGTACAGCCCCGCAATCTGTTGTGCTATGAAAGTACATGAGTCTGGCTTAAAAAAAATAACCAAACCAACCCCGCCATGGCTTTCTTCCCCTTTATCAATGTCCTGTATTTGAAGCAAAACCAATGAGAGCGCTGTTGCAGCAGAAGGGAAGGAAAAGCAACCTCTGAGCGTGACCTGGTGACAGGAGTGCCGTTTGGGTTTGTTTTGCAGCTGGATCTGCAGTGGGTGCAGGTGCTGAGTGAAGGCTGGGCCACTCCGCTGACCGGCTTCATGCGCGAGGCGGAGTACTTGCACGTGATCCATTTTGGCACCCTGCTGAATGGTACGAATCCCCACGCTTTGCGTTAACGCTGGCTGGCAAGCCGCTGCGGGACCTGATGCTTACCCCGCGGTGTCTCGTCAGGCAGCCGTACGGAAAAGCTCAACGCTCGGCCATGTTGTCCTTCTTTCCTCTCGCATGTTAAATGTGAGGGCTCGTGAAGGACCGCGGGGGCCTGGAAGCCGTGCTCTGAAATGCACCCAGGGGTACAAAAGGTGACAAAGTTCACTGTGCTGTGGCTGGGGCACACAGCTTTCACGTCTCGCCTATCAAACATTCCGGCAGCCATTGTGTAGCTCTTTTCATGCTTGGTTATACCAAGGTAAATACAGATGCAAACTCAAAGCCAAGTAAGCAGGGAGGCTGCCAGGCTGAATTTGAGCTGGGAGGAGAAGGCAGCTGTTCCTCTGAAACAGGAACAGAAACTGTTTTCACGTTTTCTTTTCCCTGTTTTCCTGCTTATCCATTACTGTAACTTGAAATAAATCAGATTTACGTATTAATTAGCAACACGTTAGAGGTGCTTCCACCCCTAGAAAAGTCAAAGAGTGTTCAGGCAGTGATCGTCTACAGCTGAGACCGGGGCAGTAGATATTTATGTCCTGTTTCTCTGCTGTAGATGCTGTCGCTGCGACTTTACAGGCACGCAGGGCTGTCACTTTGGGTTTTGTAGACCTGATGGCGATTTCTGGCCTTGGGGATCTGGGGCCTTGGTGAGCAAGTCCCTTTGAGTCTTGCCCTCCTGCACAGGGCAGTGACTGCTGTTAATAGGATTTGGGCACCGTGCAGCAGCTGCAAAGCTGAGGACTGCTCTCTTTGGACTGGAGGAGTGTCTGTGTGGGGGCTTCTGCTTTCAGACATATCGTAGCCTTTTACATCCCACCTAGTATGTAAATAGTGTTCAAAAGGACATGTCCTTGTTATCAGACCCCGATCTGTGGTCTTTGAGCTGCCTGTTGTGCCTGACGAGATTGCAGAGGTGCTCCGTAATGACCACGTTGCTCCAGAGCTCTGCACTTTGGGCTGGAGGCTCATCTCGTAGAGCACCTGGTTTGGGGGCACTCCCCCAAACCTGTTTGGCATCACTGAGCACAGCTCCTCTGGGGTCTGCGGGCCTATGGTCAGGATTTTTAGAGCTCCGCGGGGTCAGGGACAAAGCCCAGGACACCTGCTTTTAGCGGGGGATGAACTCTCCGGAGCAAGGTCTTTGCAGTAGAGGGCATCAATGTCAGTCCCCAGTCTACCTTGTCTCCACAGAGGTCTCCAAACTCAACGTCTGAGTGGTCAGGCCTGCAGGGTGACATCTGTGCAGGAAGGAGAACATCCCCAGTTTGCTTGGATGAGCTTTAGGAAATAGTGGAGGGTTTCCATCTCATGGTGCTGAGGATGGAGTGCTTGTTGCCAAAGAGAGATTTGAGGCTGGTCTTTCCGGCGTCATTGGTCCAGCCCTTTTGCTCTGCGATGCAGGTGATGTTTTTGGCAGCTCCAGCTGTGCCTGGAAGGGCTGCGATCCATTTTGGTGGACTTGCGCAAGTCAGTGCTCCTCCGGCTCAGACTTTGAGCAGTAAACCTCATCTTGATACTACCAACAGTTGGGTGGATGAGGTGCTTTGTGTAGGGGCATGATGGCCACCAGGAAAAAAGGTGGATCTGCCTGTGGTAGGCAGCAGGAGTGCCGCAGGATCTCCAGTGCTCTGCCCTTTGCACCATCGACGTGTGCCTCTGCCAGGGCTGGGTGACAGCAAAAGCGTAGGAGCTGTGCACCACTCCCAGCCAGCACGACCCTCACCCGCCCGCTGGTGAGCACTGGAGATGCTGGGGCAGTGCCATGGAGGACTGTGGCCACGGCAGCAGGTGCCTGGCCTGCCGTTAGGCGGTGCTTGCCAGAGGTTTTAAATGAGCAGCTTTGGTTCTTGAAATGGCTACTGTAACTGGTGCCTGTGAGTGTTAATTATCTTAATTGTGTTTGTATTCTCCCAGGAAGGAATCAGTCTGTAGCTGGTATGTATATAACTGTTTCTTAGGTTGTACAGAAATTACTACAATTAGATTTTTTGTCTTACAATTTTTTGAGATTAAAAAAAAAAAGAAAATTATTGAGACCAGACACGACCACAGCCTGTTTATGATTCAGCCGGTTACAAAGTGGCGTGAAGCACCCTGTGTCCTACCAACTGGTCTTCACAAAAATCCCAGTCGTGTAATTTTTTAATTACCTTCACTGGAGTGATTTTTTTTTTTTTTAAACTCTGCATCTTGAGTTTGGAAATAGACCATGGAGATCCTCAACTTCAGCATCATTTGGTGGTTTCATAATCCAGCTTTTTCCATGCTGACTTTATTGACTGATCACCGTTTAATATAATTTAAATGTATGAAGTTGATATTGATTGGATTCCATGTGACTACAGTTATGATTATTCATGAAGGTGCTTGAAAATTGCTGTCTGGCAGACGAAGGATACCTAGTTGTAAATTAAAAGTAAATGCAAACATTTTAATAAAGATTTTTTGAAAAATCTACATCATAGTCAAAATCCTCAAATTAAGACTCTCAAGGGTCCAAAATTATTTCAGTCAGATCAGAACAAATTGAATCAGTGATTTGCTCGTTCTTGTTTGTGAATGGAAACCCATGGGAGAGACTAATTCGTCTATATCAGTACTGGGATATCGAAGGGGAAATGGGAGGACCTTCGTGGAGTGGGGATAAAACCAACGTGACTTCAAGGTGTTTAGAGACAGCACTGAAATTAGAAACTACACATGCAAATGTAGACTCACTGTATACACACAGAAATAGATTAAAAATGGATTCTGCAGAGATAGAAAGGAAGAGGAGTAACGGTATGGAGGCAAGAAACAAAGCAAAGCGTGATGGTATTTTGCCTGTTGGAAGAGGCACTTCAGGAGGTGTGCAGGGAGTGAGATGCCCCGGGGAACACCAAGCTGGAGCTCTCTTAATAGAAGTTTTTCTCCTGGCGGAGGAGGTAGGGGTTATAATCCAGGGTTGCATTTTCCAAGTACATTTAGATTTTTCAAGGAGACTTTACAACAGGCAACTGGAGAAAACCCAACCTTTCCAGGGAGATAGAGTCCAGAAAGTGATGAAATGCTCCAGGTGTCTTTGAGACACCTCTGGTCCAAAGATAAGGAGCTTTTGTGTTCCACCAACGTCATTATTTATTAGCAGTGCAGAAAAAAATGGGGCCATGAGTAGAGTTGCATCACTGATGGTGAATCCCCGATCTAGTCCCAGAAAATTTGGCTCTTCAAAGGGGGAATGTGTGCCTCTGAAAACCTCTGTTTACTCGGTGCCCAAGACCAGTGTCTGAGGCTGGAGTACATTAAAATCCTCCCCCCGCTCTTGCTAGACGGCTTTGTCAACCTGAGCATCCCCATCGTGCTGCCCATCTCCACGGCGGACAAGGAGCGGCTGGAGGGCTGCGAGGCGCTGGCGCTCAGCTACGGGGGGCGGCGGGTGGCCATCCTGAAGAGCCCTGAGTTCTTCGAGCACAGGAAGGAGGAGCGCTGCGCCCGCACCTGGGGCACCACCTGCGCGAAGCACCCCCACATCAAAGTAGGTTTTTCCCCTTGCTGCTCTGGGAAACCTGGCCAGGATGGGAAATACAGGCAGATGCTGGAGAACTGAACCTTTCCAAGCTTTTGAGTGCCGTGGGTGTCCTGTCTGCTCTCCAGGCCCAAGTCCTCACTGGGAACCGTCGCGTCCCAAGCAGACAGGACTGAAATTTTAGGCTCGTGAGTTAATGCTGAGCTTGCTGCTTAGCAAGAGCGTCAGATGACAAGCACAAGGTGAAAGGGAAAATGAGCACGCTGCTGAGGCGCTGCTCCGTTCTTTCACTCATGGTCACTGGCGTGCCTACATCCAAACCTTTGTAGCACAACCACCAGCTTAGCCCCCAGAGTTTTCCTGCACTTGGAGTGTGATGATCTCAGTGATGCTACCAAATGCTAATGCTGCAGATCGCAGACTTATGCTCCTTTTAGCTACATTTTACTTCTCAGTTTGGCTGTTTCGTACAGGCAGCCAACAAGGGTGTTATATTTTTACAGCTTATCTCTTCCCACTTACTCTCTGGCAGTACAAAGAACATCATCCCTCAGAAAGGGAGAGCTCCAGGTTACACCAAGTGACTTCAGCTGCCCGCTTAAAAAGACAAAAGCCATGTTAATTCTTTTCCCCTACCATTTAATAAATCATTTAATTATTCAGCAGCAGTTGCTCACGTTGCAACAGGCTTATTCCTCCTGCATAGTCCCAGGAGGAAGGGGCAAAGAGTGAAGTGGAGGAAGGTCTTGTGCTACAGTTTGTAGACCCCCAGCTGCCAGAGAGTCCAGCACCCAGGTGGGTGCAGGGGTAGGGACCCAGTGGCTGATGCCTTGCTTTATGGGGTTGTGCTGCTCATGACGTTCCGTTCACGGGGTCACTATAAGAATATATTCCCCCTGCAATGTGCTGAACGAGGAGGGAAGATCACCCTACAAGCAGAGTCAAGCCCAACACTTTTCAAAGGAGACTGTGTAAGGGAAAATGAGATATTTTGCTGTCCCCTCCGTAACATGTGTGCATAATTCACAGATGGTGATGGAGAGTGGAGACTGGCTGGTTGGTGGAGACCTCCTCGTGCTGGAGAGGATCAAATGGAACGACGGGCTGGACCAGTACCGCCTGACACCACTTGCTCTCAAGCAGAAGTTCAGAGAAATGAATGCTGGTGAGTGCCCTGGGTTGACACCGGTGACATGGCTCTTCTTGCCCTACGTGGCACCAGGAGATTTCTGTGATCTGTGATTACTCGCTCTCAAGTTCACAGCACTTGCCAGATTGCTTCCATATGCTTCCAAAATGGGACTATTCAGGTGGGGCAAGCAGTAAGAGGGATGCAGGGCATGGCACAAAAAGTAGTGCAGAGCCTCCTTGCTTAAGGATGGTGCTTGTGGTGGGCTGCGTCCTCAATGGGCATCTCTGAGCACCGGACTGGAAAGTATCGAGCATCCTGCTGGTGTCCTCCCTAGCAGATCAGAGCCTCTCTTTCTGCACCCTGGGCATTTAAAGCCCTGTGCTGATGTGCTTGGCCTTCAGTCATGGTGGACAGGTCAGGTATCTTCCCTCAGGTGCCTGTCCCAGCAGGCTGGCAGGCATCGGACACCTACCCTCACTTTGAGGAGAGAGCGTTGGCCTTCCTGAAGGTGCAGTCGAGCTTGGAGAGGTGACAGGTCACTTATGAAGTCAGGGAACTCGGTGCAGGTGTCCAGTGGCATCTAAAAACATTGGTGGGACCGAAATCAGCCCCAAAGGAAGGAAGTGAAATGAAAATAAGCTTAGCAGAGCGATGAAGAGGCACTGTACGTGTATGAAACACTTATCTAAGGTATTCAAGGCCTCGCTCATGTGAAGATAGGACACATGTCTTATGTTGTACATACCTTATGACTGCGCTGAAATGTACAGCGAGTAAATGAAGTCTGATGGTCAGCGCAAGCCTGTGACCCTCTGAATCTTTCCCTTTTAGATGCTGTCTTTGCATTTCAGCTGCGCAACCCCGTCCACAACGGGCATGCCCTGCTCATGCAGGACACACGGCGCCAGCTTTTAGAGAGAGGTTACAAAAACCCTGTGCTTCTCCTGCACCCTCTGGGAGGATGGACCAAAGATGACGATGTCCCGCTGGAGTGGCGGATGAAACAGCATGCAGCAGTGCTGGAGGAGCAAGTCCTGGACCCTAAGTCAACCATCGTTGCGATCTTCCCCTCTCCCATGCTCTATGCTGGCCCCACAGAGGTAACGTAGCCATCGACTGCTCACCACGACAAGGCGTGAAGCCTGGCTGCGGGGATGCCAGCTGCCAGGCTGCCCACACAGCTCCAGAAAGCCATGGGGTAGGGAGGCAGTAGCCTCACTACTAGCCCTCCATGCTTCTCCTGCAGCTTGCTGCAGCAGCAATCTCCCAGCAGAGCTCAGCTCTGTGGGCTCCTGTGCTTTCACAAGCTGTGGGGAGAGCTGGGGGAGGAGGGGGCTAGAAACAGACTTTACTGCTGTGACCTTTTTCTCTGTTGGGCGGGGACGCTTATTTGTTTTCTCTTCGTGGTTTCCCTTCTGTCCCTAAATTGGAGGCATGAATCAAGTAGATGCTAAACGTACCATGAAGGAGGAAGGAGAGGGATGCATGGGCAGCCTTTGCCTGTGTGGGGCTCGAGGGCTGGAGGGCACCATCTTTGCACGTTCAAAAAGCTCTGTTTGCTGCCGAATTGGAATAAGACCAGTTCCCATCCCCAGTGTTTCCCTTGAAATACATGTCCATAGGAGAACTGTGATGTTGCGTCAGGTCCAAGCAGTGGAAGACGAGTCTGTGTGGCCTGATCGCTATAAGAAACTGCAGCAAGGCTGCTGACATGTCCCTTTCCTTCCTTCCTTCCTGCGTGTGGATCACCAGGATCTCTTTTGCGGCCCAGGGCAGGCAGCTCAGTTGCTGCTCAGCCCTCAGCCAGTGCTCCTTGCATCTCTCCTGTGCAGGTGCAGTGGCACTGCCGGGCTCGCATGATTGCCGGGGCCAGTTTCTACATCGTGGGGCGTGACCCTGCAGGCATGCCTCACCCTGAGACCAAGAAGGACCTCTACGAGCCCACACAGGGAGGAAAGGTCCTCAGCATGGCACCGGGCCTGACCTCGGTGGAAATCATCCCCTTCCGGGTGGCTGCTTACAATAAACTGAAAAAGGCCATGGATTTTTATGACCCAAAAAGGTAACGCAGCAGCATTGCTGTTTCTTCAGCCTACACAGTGCGTGCGGTTTGCGATGGCGTCTGGCTTGCAGCTTGCCAGGGGAGAGGGAAAAGCAGTCGTTGTTCCTCTTAGGGAGAGGAACGGGGGAAGAACCTGTGAAAGCCACCTGCTTTCCCCTCCAAGAGCTGACACCAGGTCAAGGATGGGTCGTGTGAAACTAAAGATGCGCCTTTGTAGCCACCAGGGAGGATAAGAAACATGGTTTTGGGACCTAGTGGCCGTAGAAATACAGCCTCTCACAGCTGGAGAAGTGTGTTACGTACAACTCCAGCTCCTCAAAAGAGCAACCCCATTGCTGCTGATCCCAAACCCAGGAGTGAAGCCGCACGCAGATGGGTGCTGCCGGTGCCAGGCGGTTTCCGACCACGCACTTGTCACGGCAGAAGAGCTGCGCTGGGGATGACTCAGGCCAGTTGTGCTGATTTCACCCGTCTCTGTTTTGCTGCAGGCATGATGATTTTGACTTCATCTCAGGAACGCGCATGAGGAAACTTGCTCGTGAAGGTGAAAACCCACCAGATGGCTTCATGGCCCCCAAAGCCTGGAAAGTCCTAACCGACTACTACCAGTCCCTGGAAAAAAAGAATTAACACTACTTCTCCTCCCTAGAAATACTTGTATTAAGAGTGAGCGATGGTTGATTGATTCCCTATGACACAGATCGGTTACTTGGCATTTCCAATACTCTGACTGTAGGATTTTCCTGCCTAGGTCAGGGTGTTTTTTACTAATCAGAAATACTTTGAGCCTGGTCCTTCTCCCCTTGAAGCTGCCGGGAGTGTCCCCGTGGAGCTGGGAGGGCAGCGGTCCCTTCGTTCCCAGCGCAGCCTCTGGATGGGCCAGACGGACCATTTTGGTGCTGCCAGGGCTGTGACACCGGCCCCTGGTGCAGAGCTGGGACCTCGGCACCGGGATAAAAACAGGATAAAAATGAAGTGCCTTTCCACTGCCCCTTGCCCAGCACTGCCCGGAGAGGCAGAAGCACTGCTGAAGCCAGGAGGGGTTGCTGCTGCTGGGGCGAGATAGGAAAATGGGCACCCGATGCTGGTATCCAGTCGTTGCCCTCCAGGTTGTGCCTTAGACAATTTTTTGCTAACAAACAGCGGGATTTTTTTAATGCCCTTTTTTAGAAAGGATTTTTTTTTTCTAATCAATCTTGACCACCACCAGTTCCTTGTGGCCAAGTCAACTGCTCACTGTTCTTCCTTGCTTCCTCCTGCTTGACCCCTCTGGTCAAAACAAAACCTGGGCAGAGTATCACTGGTGGTCCCAGTTCAGCTTTCCATGGGGACTCTGCTGTGGTGATCCCTGCGCTCACAGCCGGGTGGGCCCATGGGAGGGGGAAGCTGTCCTGGGAGACACCGTAAAGCCCGGGAGAGGCTTTTTCTCCGAGAAAGCTCAGGGCAGCAAGCAAAAACTGGGGATGCTGCTTACGTGCTTTCATGGGTATCCTCCCACCTGGCAGGATCAGATCCCCCTTTCCTCTGCCCACGCTCTTCCCATCCAAAAGGCGAATTAAAGGAAAATTGCAGCGTGAGGTGAGTCTGAGCAGCTGTACCCCGTAAATCAGGTGAGAGGTGGCTCAAGCACGTGCCCTCATCTGTACCTGTAGCCCTGCATAGGTACAGGTGACCCGATTTTACTTTGTATCTGGTGTCTTTGCATCTGATTTTACTCTGTATCTGCGGGATGGCGATGCTGGGTCTGGCTGGCAGATGGCAAAGAAGCCCTTGGGTCCCCCCAGCCGTGTTGGGGTGCCATTGTGTGAGGGGTGATGGGGCTGAGCCGAGGGCCGGTGGCTGGTTCTGCTCCTGGCTCTAGCTGGTGGAAAGTTACCGCAGACCTTATCTTCTTTTTTCCAACCCCCAACATGGACTTTGGCGCTGTGCGTGAGGCTTTTCCGCTGACTGGCAGCTCCTGAGGCGACCTCGGCTGGGGCTGAGCTGCATGACTCAACACCGGCGCTTTACCTGTCCCGTCTGTGTCTCGCCCCGAGCGTGTCCCGCTGGCACGGGTGCGTGTCTCGGTGGTGGCTGAGGTTTAAGTGACACCCTGCGCAGCAGGGAGCCCCTCGGCATCCTGCCTGCAGCCAGCAGAGGCTTTCCCAAGGAAAGGGCTGATCCTGCAGCCCTGCTGTGCCGGTGGTGAGGAGCCACACTCAGGTGTGAGGGTTTTTTTTGGGGGGAAGAAACAACTATGCACTTGTTAGTTATTGCAGCAACCTGAATTGATGATTTTTGTACTCGTCCTTTTTAGTAGATGCCCCTGGACCAGTCAGAATGTGTTTCAAATGAAATGGAAATCACGTTCTACTCTTCTTCTACTTCAGTTTTAATTACAAATGGATCTGCACCCAGTAAAAACAATCACGCTTTGGCTTCTAGCTTAAGAGAGCGAGCTACATCACACGCTACAACCTGGTTTGCTGTGGCCGTGGTACAGGGTCCGAGGCTACGGATGCCATTGGGAATACCCTTGGGAAAAGTTTTTTTCTTTCATTTGTCAACTGGGTTTTTTTTTTTTTAATTTCTTTTTAAGTAGTCAGAGAAAAAAGCCCAAAGCTGTGTTATACCTCCAGAAAAATGCTGCAATGCCCATGGCAGAAGCTGAAAGCACACTTGCACCCGTGCCTTTTACACTGGGGCCCTCTGGCAGGGACCTGGAATACAAAAGCAATACTCCCATTTCTGATTGCAATGTTTGTCATTTTTAAGTAGGGAAATAGTGCTGTTGCCGCTCATCTTAGAATAATCAAATGGTTAAAAACCACCCCTCCTGCAGTAAACCCAAATGGTTACAGCAAAACACAAATGTTGTATTATCCTTTTAAAATAGCGTAGTGTACTGATTACCTCTGATTAAAATAGAGTATGTGAACTAGGGTTTTTTTATAGTGTATTTATTAAAGACATGAGACTGGAATTTGTACCTCAACTGATGCTCATGATTGAATATATTCTGAACTTGATACTCTGCTACAAAACACTTTTAGTACAAATAAATATTTATATGTGTAACTGATTCTCACTTTGCAATTTTTTTGGGGGAAAATTACAACCAGGTGGTTCAGCTGGGGCTGCGACAGGGCTGTAGTGGTTGCAGCCCCCTCCTCGTTCCAGCTGTGTGTCCCCAGTGCCTCGGGCAGGGCGACGCTGGACCAGTCCGCAGCGCAGCTGAGCTCGGAGCCTGCGGCCTGTTGGAAACCTCGACTAATTCACCTTTTTGCTGTCTGAGTTGTATTGCGCAGAACAAGTCGCATTTGACTGCACTGTTCCTCCTGCCCTGCATTTCTGTGCTGTTTAACCAGCACTTAAGCACGTTCTCGCTGCTAAAACCCTGCAGAAATAAGGGATGATGCTGCATCCCACCTTCCCAAGGGACCCGCTGTAAACAGGCACCCCGCTCACCCAGCGCCGTCCCCCTGCAGCACCCTGGGCTTCAACCTTGGCTGCCCCATCCATCCTGGGGCTCTCAAGCACCAGCCAGGGAGAAGATGCCCTTGCCCAAGCCAGACTCAAAAAAAGAAAAAAACAACCCCAAAAAAACTGTATTTACAGAATTCAAACTCTGGTGAAGGTTACACAAGACAGATCAACAAAAACACAGACCAAACAAACATCGCATTTATTTACCTACTTAAGACCTATGCCAAAGGTTTCTGTTTGTGCTGCAGTATTGGCCTGGCAAAACTGGCCGCTTTACAGCTCGGGGACAATTTAGGTACGGTCTGTACTCTACACACAGGTGACTGCTATGGCTGGAAAGGTCCTAACCACATAATTTGCCTTTAAACTCCACAGAAAGACCTGTTTCCTCATACAAAACTTTGTTTTACAACTCGGAGACTCAGCACAGGCCATGCCTGTGAAGCTACGCTAGGTTTGAGCTGCTGGAGAGGGGTACGGTTCGCCCCACTCTAAGGTGGGATCAAATGGTGAGAAGCCAGAACCAAACAGCTGGAGTCATGGAATTAAAGTGGCCACCTTCCTGCACAACAAACCGTGCCACTGCCCCACCTGCCAGGTGCAGCTGCGCTTCAACAAGGGCTCCCAAAGCGACAGCAGCAGCGGGTGAGTATGGAAAAGTCCTTGGAAAAGTGGAAATGGCACTCCAGCTGCGGGAACTGTCCTCAGGGGCAACTAGAAATAACCCCTTGTGCCTCTTCAAATCAGTCCCTCCAGCCTGCAGCGGTGCATGACACGTACACTTGCATTTACAGGGTAAAGGTGAGATCCAGCCCATATGCGAACAGTTTTTTGGAAACAAAAAGGAGATCAGAGCTCGTCTGGTGACTACAGGATGCCCCTGGCACCTGCAAACCATCAAGGGTTTGTTCCTACTCCCGTGTGCTCAGTTTGACATTTAAACAAATGCACTTGAGGACACGCTTTACACTCACGCTATTAAAACCAACTAAGCAGGCATTTGTCAGCTGCCTGCACGAGATCTTTACTGAGGAGGAAGGAGGCGCAGGAAATTATGGCACCCACTTGGCACTTCTCACGTGTAACAACTACCACGAAGGGCTGGGAGAACTTCAGTCAGTGCAGGCACAGAAAAGGAAATGAATAGCTGGAGAACTTCATCTGGCACCCAGGCAATTTCAAACCTCCCCAGAAGCCCGCTTGTAGTAAGTAGCACTATTTGCATGTTTAATTTTAAGGCTAGTCCTTGAACTCGGGCTCTCCCAGAGCTTACATCACCACTTTCTGCCCTGCCACTAACAATGTGGTTTGTGCGATTAGCATTCCATATCCCAGGCTTTTTAGATTTCCATAGCCCAGTACTTTCCGCTGTGCCTAATTTACTGCGTCCTTGTGCTCAAACAATATGCATTTACCATAGACGTTTTTCCCCCCATATCAAAAAGCAAAGGAATTATTAAAAAAACAACCCATGTTCAGTACCCAAGGAGATGAAATTGGGTCAAACGAAGACCTACTGCAGCTGGTGCGTTACACAACCAGTGTCCCAAAGGAAAGGACACCAGTGAGAAAGCCGTACTCAAGGGGAATGGTCATCAGCACCTGATCCCCTCCGAGGGCTGGCTCCAGCTGTCTTTATTTTATTTTGCATCACGTTCCGGTTTACATTGTTACCTTGCTTTCAAGGCTCACCTCCCCTCAAGAGCGAGCAGAGCTGGGATACAGCGTGCCACCCCACGGGTTTGAACAATTCCCTTTACATATTGGTGTTGAATTAGTGCACAATTTGTAAAATTATAAGAAGAAAAATCAAGTTATTGAAAACCCACTGACAGTAACTTCACCGAAACACTTTTACCACTTACATTTTGAACCCTTTGCCTTTATCACTACATAACGTTACATGAATTTACTAAAACTGTTACCAGCAAGTACAGCAGAACATTGCTAAATCACATTTTATAAGCCTAAAACCCATTCCCTTTTCTTCAATTTTGCAGATCAGAGCATGTGACAGAGCAAAACATCATGAAACATCCCCCCATGCCTCAGAGTGATGCGTATGACACTTCATGGGACAATGCCACAGCACAGCAGTGGGTCTGCCGGAGGAGATGAAATAGCAGCAAGCCCTCATTACAATGCTTAATAGATCAGAAAGCCACAATTTCAGAGAGCTTATAATATGTGGGGCTTTATGAAAGACCAGTTCAGATTCTATTCTAATTACTTGCATCAAGGAAAAAATAAAAATAAAAATAGCATTCATTTTAAAAGCCTCAAAAAGCAGAATTCATACAAAATGAAAAGTGTTCAAACATTTTAACAGTAGTTCACTACCTTTCCTAAATGGCACCAGATTTCAAGTGGTTATGTGACAGAAAAATCAGTAACGCCTCAAATTTTGCCTGTAAGTTATTCTAGAAGCAGAATTTCTCTCTTCGTATTTGCTGCTAAAAGGAAGAAATAAATGTGAATTGAGTATCCACGAATCTTTAATCTATACATCTTCTGATTTGGTTTGATTCAGTAAGTAGAAAAGATTTTCCATACTCAAGTTATCTACAGATTATGTCTATATATAAAAAAATGTGTGGATATATACATTTCATACACACACACACGCTCGTACATATATACACAAACTTGTAATGGATCGTCCTCCCTCCACAGTGGTGACCCTCCGAACCCGTGTGCCACGTCAGAACCTGCTTTAAGGCTACACAGTGTATCGATTACGGGACAAGACACAGGCAGTTGCTCTTGGTCTGGCCTATAATTGTTCCACTTTGTGATCTATTGTTTACACTTCTAATTGCGCGTGATGAAATTTCAATAACTTAGAATTTGTTGTATAAAAACAATTCCAGAAACAGAACTCCCTTATTCAAGGAATGTCCCTGCTCCCACCCCCTGATGTTGTTTTTGCTAATTGATTACAGGAGTCAAACTAAATCACATCAGAAACGGCAAATGCACACTCTTGTCTTAATCTAAACTAACGTGCATCAAAACATTCTGCAGCGTGGCATCCTTCGATTTTCTCATCTTCTCGATTGCCCTGTGGAGATCCTGCTGCTGCACAGGCCGAATTTCATCCTCGTCATGGCTTTAAAAGAAAGAAAGAAAGAAAAAAAGCAAGGTAATGATTCAGGTGCTGCGTAAGAGCTATTCAAACAAAGAGAAGTAAACACTAAAAACAGCAGCTCTGACACGGATCCAGAATTACACTGGAAACGTGTCCCTGTCCATATTACCTGTGAGTACAGTAGATAATCAGAGGAACACCACAGCAAAGGGATTTATGTGTGTGCAAGAATGTTACCAGCACGTAAGCCTGGTAATACAAGGCAGTAATATCACTCTCTTGTTGGTTCATGCCACCTCAAGCTTGACACCTTGGAACAAAGTCTTATTTTCATAGTCAAAATAAATAAAGGGAACTTATTTGTTGTGTTTTTTCATTGTAGAGTGGCAATTTGCCAAGAAAAAGAGAACTGCTGCTTTCTGTGAGTCACAGTGAGGTTTTCTAAACCTCTATAAATTTGCAATTCAAATCAAAAAGTATAAACTAATAATCAGGTAGCGTGTAGCACTAGAAGCATTCGCAATTGCTGTTCAGCTATCGTAACAGACAGAATAAAGACACATACGTCTCTTCTTCACAGGCAGAATTAACGTATTCCCTGACACACAGAAGTGCTGCATCCCGGCACATTTCTTTCAGATCACTGCCCGAGAAGCCGTCAGTCTCTTTAGCAACTTCAAGGAGATCGACACGCCTGTCCACCTGTCCAAAAACAAAAGGCCAGAGCACGAGGACTCTGAAGTCATTTACGTCGTTCACCACGGACAAGAAACAACCACCTGTAAGTATTGTTACCTGCCCTAAGAAGATCTTTTTCAGTCTTGACTTTCTTTTTTTTTTTTTTAAGAGCTAAAAGAAAATTATTTTATTAACTCACACTTTGAACCCTCCAAGTAGTTCATTTCATTAAATGAAACTGATGCTTCATCTCGTAAAACTCTGTAGCTGATAAAAACAAAAAACCCAACAGGCAACCAGAAGTGAACCATTGTATTGGTATATTCTGTTACTGACAAAGCTCCCGTGCAGTTTTGGAAGCCAACTGGGTGGCAGAAACTGGATCACAGGAAAAACAACCCAGTTTCCCAAATGCCCACGAGTTTCCTGCAACAGCACCGCTTTTTTTGGTAAAGGGCTCAATTAGACCCTACATGCATCTTTTTATCTACAGACAACGCACACTACCCAACGGGACTCCTTCCACAGCCACAGCCCTTTTTTTATGCATTATTTGAAAGAGAGCATTTTGGTTTCATAAATGCTTCTTTTGACCAGTAACGTGGCAAGGCTGGAGAAAGTTCCTGTCACAATTACGTTTTGTCATTGCCACCTTTCAGAGCAGAGTAAGAACTTTGAAAGCAGTTGTTCACCATCTCAGCAACTCGGCTGTCTGCTGAGTTACTGCATAACTGCTCCTACTTTATACAGCCATGAAATGGGGAACTTGGAGGCAAAATAATGCGCATAGCTCTGTGCACTGGATCGGAGAGTAAACTCTTTCCAGCCAAGACCCCATATTTATTCAGTCCGTTTACAGAACCTCTGATAACAGCCCCTTCCAGCACATTTTGCAATGCATCAGGATTTTATTTTCAAAAAAGTTAAAGACAAACTAGTCTAATAAAAGCCTGAACTTCAGGGGTGACTTCTTTTGAGTGGGAAACTATTCCGCGGTAATGAAGGCAAAGCCCCAAGTATAATATTTGCTGCTTCCAGCTACCCCTTCAACCTGTGCACTCCCCAGGATAACCCAAGAAGGTGCCGACATCCACCTAGCACCCTTCCAATTCCCCACCGTCCCTCCCGCTTTTCTTGAAGGACAAGGGTTACAGTGATCCTGTCGGCTCAGATCTTGAGCTTGGACTTAAGCCCCTGTGCCCTGACCTACGACTCGGCATGCAGCGGTCTGGTTTGGGTCTGGAGCGAGCCATCTGGCTCCCCAGGCGGGGAAATGAAGGCAAAAGGGGCAGCTGGCTTACACCGGAGTGCCTCCTACAGACACTACAGCCCAGCTGTCTTGAAGTGCTTTGCTTTAAAGCATGATCCCGCACACAAATACCAAAGCCAGTAACGGTCAGCTGTGGATCTGCAACATTTGCTCCATCTGGGGCCGAAGGCCATCAAGCATTGAATGGAGCTGCGCAGCTGGCTAAGAACTCATAGAAAATGGACATGTTGGGTAGCGGGCATTAACAAGGATTTCCCTTTGCGTGATAAAGAAGGAACAAGATTTTAAGACAGGCAGGAAAAACGGAGGGCATGACTACACCTGCCATGTGAAAGACTGCCAGGAAGTTTGTCACCCTGGCTGAAAATAAGCTGGGCTTGAGAGATCCAATTCCGCCTCCTCCTGCGGGATAATCAGTACAGGCTGATTTTTTTTTTCCCCCCTCTGAAAAATTTTGTTTGTGCGGCTGTGATCCACTACCAGATGCTTGATATACCGTGCCTTCTTTCAGGAGCTGATTTAGGTTTCTGTCGAAGGCCTTAAGGCCAAGGTGCTGCAACTCCCAGGCCCAGCTGCTGAGGCAAAGGAGCCCACGGAGTCCACCTGCGTGCAACGGCTGGGTGGCTGCAACTATACACAGCCTGTACAAGAGTCTATTATTTGGCTCTTGAAAAGAAATTTGAGTCTGAAGTCACCACTTGCAAGAGACGGTTTAGTTTGTTTGAGATTTTCTGCAAGTAGGTCAGCTCTTCCTCCACAACTCCTTTGGCATTTCGTATCCATCCTGTTTCTACATCTCTGTCTAGTACTCAGCAAAAAAGCCAACCTATATTCTAATCCTATACAAACAATCCAAAATGACCATTTGCAAAGCAACCTCCCCAATATCTCAGCCATTCGCAATGATGAGCTGTGATTCTTAGGCCTCTTAGAAAATATAAGTTAGTTTTACTAACGAATGATATTTTTGAGAATAGACCTCAATCAAGAGACACTTTGCAACTTTAACTTCAAGACAATTAGTTCTGCAGACTAAATTTGTCAGGAACCTCCGACAATGCAGGTCCCATATCCTGCCAACAGATGCTACCAGATGTGCTCACAGCTACTCCCTCCCCTCATCTTGGAATGCAGATGGTGACATGAACACCATACAATATTAGTAACAACATCCAGAGTAGCTTTCCTCTGAAGGAAATATGAGCTATGGATCAAAGTGCAAAAAGCAGCACTGTCAGAAATTGTCATTCCTCCTTTCTTGACTTGAGACAATAGACTGTACAGAGTTAAAAAAAAATCAGTATCTCTTCTCCCTGTTTCATGATTTCTTTCACTGCTCAAAGGGATTTCCAAACATGATTCACCTTCAGCATCTTTAGAGAGATAAATATATTATCTTGTTACATAACAAGAAAATGGAGACAGAGAAATTAAGTAACTTTCCTCGGAGATGGTGATTCACCACAAAATCCAAGACTGCTGCACTGACTGAGGCTCATGCTTAAACCAGTAGGCAACTCTACTGTTTGAACTCAACACCACACCTAAATCACAAAAGATTCCTAAGTTATAACCAGAAATACCCACACAGATAATCTCTACCTTAGTCCAAGACAGTCAATCATAAAACACGTTAACTCCAGAGCCTGCACTCATGAAAACAGTAATACAACAAACTATTAAAAAAGTCTACTTACATTTTCATTTTTCAAAATCAGCTTCAAGATTGCTTCTCTTTGTTTCAGAGCCTTAAACAAAAGAGATTAAAGTTACCAGAGTACAAAAATAAATATATGTAACATCTATCTCAATTTTGTACTGCGTGGGCTTTCAGTCACAATTCAGTGACACAAGCTGATCCCTCAAATGGGAGAGGTGACTGATCTGATGGCAAATCACTCCGAAAAACGAGATCTAGGGTACTCTGACTCCAGGAGCACATGAAACTAAACACTTGAGCATACACATTTACACTAACTACAGGGAAAGGGAAAATGCACTGACATTTAATCTTACTTTGCCCTAAGTTTCTGAAAGCAGCTGTCTCCAAAGACTTCCCATCATCTTTAACAGAGGGCAGACTCTCTAGATCTAGGGGATGCTTTCAATAACTTGCTAAATCAGATGAAGAGGATAAACTACTCTGCTTAAAAAAAAAAAATAAATTTAAATTCTACAGATGATGCTTGGTAAATTTTAAGCAATATAAACCACATACTGTGATGAGGTTACTGAAAGAAACAGTTCAGTCCTGAGCACATCCTTAATAGCAAGGTAAAACACATGGCAGCAAAAAGACTGCATTTTGTGACTCACAAAACCAAACTTGTTTCAAATTCATTTTCATTGTTAAAAAAGGAGAAAACTGCCCCACAGATACTCTGTCTCAAAAAATACTCTTTCCATTTCCCTCTGCCTTGCAGATAATTTCATATAGGGAACTGTGGGCATTTTCATGTCATACTTAGTTATAAAATCTGCATGGCTTTAGCTACTCTTCAGCGATACTACCCGTGCACACTTCCAGTCCACAGCACAGAAATTACCAACCCCTGTAATATCCTGAGGCACTATTACCTGCACATAATTCACTCTTATAACGATGTTTCTTGATAGAAAGACAGGATAAAGTACTAAAATACACATCCTTGCACCTTACTAATTCAAGGAAAACTTCAAGATGAGCAAGGTGTATGAAACCCTATGAGCAGGCCTCGCAGAAAAGCGGTTTCTAGGTTATAAATGCTTTGTTTTGAAAAGCACCCACCCACAAGGAGTGAAAGCCAGTTCAAACAAGATAGGTCTGGGAACATGACTACTCTTTTGCACAATCACAAAGAGTTTTACTCCTCCAGTTTTGTCTCTCTGTTTCTGAGGGGAAAAAAAAAAAAAAAAAAAAGAATAACGAAGGGTGTTTCTGTAGCCAGGAGGGAATACCGACAACCATGACTGAACTCTTTATAACGTTGATATAAAGATGGCTTGTGATATCGTTAAGTGTTTGAAGGCGACTAAAATACCTTGAAAAGGATGGCAATAGCAAAATTTGTATTAATGGTAACTTGTGAGGGCTGACCTAATCGATAAAGACCTTAATTACGGGCTGTTTGGCATAAATTATATGCAGAATAAAAACAGTTTTCCAGATTGCTTGCTGCGCCTGACTGTGGAAAGGCTTCGGCAGAATGCAGGCTTTGATATGCACATTTCATTCCCTCTTCTCTCCTTGAAAATTAAATACTGTGTATCCCAGAACGTAAAAAAGGTAGTCAATATGTACCTGCTTCTTGATACTGTATGAGCTGGGTGCTGCTCTCCCCCATAGGGAAGTGTGTGCAGTCACTTTTGTGCTTTTTGTGGTTGTTTTCAAGTTAGAAGTAAGCTCTTTTCAGAGTGCAGTGTCTAAACCGCTCTGTTCTTAAAATGAAGAAAATGGGTGGGAAGCACATGGCATTATTTCAGATAAAAGATCCAAGGAATCCAGATTTCTGTGAGAAACTTCACCTTAAAAAGCCAAGTTATATATGCGCTTCTAAAAAACTAAAACCAGATCAAAATAATACAGCGTTTCTTTGAAGAAAAAAAAAAAAAACACGAGACGTGCGTTCCCTGGCTGATAAGGCACCTGCCTGTAGCTCAGCATCGGGCACACTGTTCAGGCAAACCTGGCATGACTTACAGGTTGGTTGATGTGAAACCGGGTTGGCATTCTCCTCATGATTGCGGAGTCAAGATCCTGAGGACGGTTGGTGGCTCCCATCACTATTACCTGCATACACCAACAGAAAAAACTAGTCAGCCTGAAACCAGCTTTTGAAAACATTGCCGTACTGGAGTTTCAAAACCAAACATGTGACTCTTCCACACTTTATCAAGAACATCAACATTTAAAGAAGTTACATAAGGTTTCTTGGTACTGATTTCAGCAAGTGGATTTAAACAGGCAACTTAGGAGAGCACTGGAACCACAGAGTACCAGATTTTTATGTTAGTTTGAAGCCTTTTGAGCCCAATTTGAAAGTTCAAACTCCAAGCAGTAACCCAAAACTTCTGCTTATAAGTCTTGGCGATATCTCCTTAGTTCCTGGTGGTCTGGAAGGAGCTTGAAAGGAGACGTTTTGATAAGGTATTAAAAAATGTGGCATTTTTGTGCTGTGTGGAAAAAAGGCAGTCAGTTCACCAACCAAACTGGCAGCTTTCACATGCACAAAAATGTTGTTTCTTTTTCTTAAGCATTAAAAGAAGCATTAAGTTAGTAAGAGCCTATATGCATGGGTATACCGTAACAGCAGTGCATTAGATATGCACAAGCCAAGTTCAATACAAGGAGAGTATTTACCTCATTTAACCACATTCCAGTTATTAGTTTAAGAACAAATTTACTTCTCATTCACATCAGCCTTGTTTTCTCATTTGTTATTGTAAGTTATGTACATTGTAAATACCCAGACACGAAAGTGAAAAATGTCAGGGAAATTAATCTCCGATCAATACAGCTTCCTGACATGCTGGTCTTTTGTCTGGGGTCACTGTTCCGCAGCCAGCCCTGGCAACTCCAGCAGCCCCTGGCCAGGCTGGGCTGTGTCCCGGAGCAGAGTCATCCTGCCACCTAGAGGCTTAATTATACGGTGGCAAATTGCTACACACAGAAAAAGCCAAAAGGCGCATTTTTCGCCAGGGCTCCGCCGGCGGCTTTCACCTTCTAGAAAGTGTTATGCATGCAAGCGCTTTGCCGTTACCTGCGTGCCAAACACATGCTGATGTTTGGCTGAGCTGCCTCTAGCAAAGATGCATCTCTGTACCCATGCTGTGCTTCCCCGGGGACTGCACCAAGGTCCAATGTTGGACCCCATTTTGCTCCCTCTGTGCTACCGGAGCTGAGGAGCCTTTCCAAAATTGGCTATGTGTGCAGGTTCTGCAAATGTGGGAATCCCCCAGGCCACAAATGCGGCTGCATGGGGCTTCCAGACTTGAACTGTCACTTCAAGTAGCAAAGCTCTGTTTTCCAGGCACTGTGCCTCAAGTTCCTGCCGGACTCAAGACTACATCTTTGGCAGGTTTGGCCCAAAGCTGAACGTGCTTTTCAGGTGTAATCGACACAGGAACAAATAACACTCATCACAACGCTTATTTACAATTTCCTCCTAGCATTTGAAATTTTTGTTACCATAACAAAAGCCAAATTTAATCCTTATTCAAAGGAAATTTGTTTGGCAAGAATCAGACAAGCAACCGAAAGCTCCCAAGTAAACATCTGTAAATAACAAAAGAGCCCAGCGAGCTGGCTGTCAAAAACTGAGACAATGCAAATGTCAAAACCATCGCATAAAGAACACTTCCTGAATTGCAACGACATCTCAGGGAGGAGCCTGAAATATGGTATTGAAACAAAACACTCCTGCTGAAAAACTCCCCAGAAACCTGAATCAACCCCTGCAGTGTCTCTGGCCAATTGTTTGCATTGCATTTTACTTGGTGGACCCCTGGCACCGCTCTTGTAAGGGTGTCCCACTCTCGTAAGGGACAAGAGTGACTTGTTCAGGCTCTGCATGCCGAACTCGAGAGATAGGTATGATGACGTATTGTCTTACTGCAGGGAATGAACAATTTGACTTGCTCCAAGAGGTTGTCAGTGTACTGGGGAAAAAAAGATAATACATTCAAACACTGGAAGAAATGTGTGCTTGCAAGATCATATTAGCTTCCAGTTAAGTGCTCATACCATTGGCCTCTTATTAACGGTAAGCAAACACTCTGCTTTAAAGCCCCTCAGTATGTACATTCACTATGTTCTAATCAGTTTTTAAACAAACAAATGAAAAAAATCTTTAGCACAAGCTTGAGAGACAAGGAAAAGCAGATTTTACAAAGAAAGAACTAATGGAGGTCAAAGCATCAGAACCCATTCACAGAAAAATAGAGATTAAAAAGGCTGAAGATTTTAAAATTGGAGAATAAAAATCATTTTTACAGGCCTTAAAAAGATTGCTCCAGGTGACAGTTTAGAAACATACCAAGCAGGCTTTCATCTATGCTACATCTAAGTCATTTATATTATATATGCTTACCTTCGTTTGTTTTTACAGCACCAGCAGCTTTTGCATTTTTTTCTCTCTCCAAAGTACAATAATTCTGTTGAGATTATGGGAGGGGGGTGGAAGTATACAGAAATAATGGGATGGACGCATGGTTCCATTTAACAGAATTGGCCTTTGGATAACATCAACTTACTCTGGAGAGATTAACTAATGCTAGTCCAATCTTTCCTGGAAACAAAACAACCAACCTGCAATTGGGATGAATACTCCGATCTTTCAATACCTTTCCTGAAATCAGAGATTCACTTCTCCTCAAGAAAATATTGTTGACAAAATGTTTTTCAAAACAGTTTAGAAAGTCCCAATTTTGACAGCTCAAGCTATACAGCTATATTATTGAGACTTAAGACACTTCTGAAAATAACACCTCTTAATTAAGACCAAAATACCTACAAAAACAGTCTTTTCAAGAAGAAAAATGATCTATTAATATAACTCATCTCATTCGCATAATATACTGGTAATCACTAATACTGACAGGTAAAGAATCTTTTGGCAATTACTACTACATGCAATCCGCTACTCTTCCCAAATGGCCCAACGCACTATAACCGAGAGGGAAGAATCGCACTACTTTTTCCATCATCCTTTGTACTTACTTGGCAGTTATAATCGGTGTCCAGTCCATCCCACAGACTCATGAACTGAGCTTTCATCATAGCTGTAGCTTCATGGTCAGAACTCGACCGACTTCGTAAGAAGGAATCTGTATTAAAGGATTCAGTAAAGCGTTTTACTTTCAATCCTGCCATAAACTATGCTGTTTGATTTCTCACGTGCAGAGCTCTGCTATTCTCTATCTTATAAATATATTTTTTAATAAACATTATCAACAAATGACAAATATTTCTCACGATGAAGAATAGGAAAGTGGAATCCCACCATATTTTTAAGCACATCTTTTAAATTACATTACACGAGTATGTACCTATCGCGTAAGATTGTCCGAAATCTTGTGCTCCAAATTTTCACTTCCCTGAATTCATGGAAAGTGTAACCTTAATTTCTCATGCAATTTCTCATGGAAGCCTTCAGACCCTGGCAAGCTAGAAAACACCAAGACACAGGAGAACAGCAAGCTGCAAGACTGACATAAAGTAGGCTACACACTTTGTTATTCAGAGCTCTAACTCTGCTAGTGGTTCCCTAAAGAATTCCCAACAGCTAGAAAAAGACCACATTTTTCACACCTATACAAAAGGATAAAAAACACCTCAACATGCGGAAGAAATACACTGTTTTTCCTAATTTGCCACCATTACTTTACAATATTATTTATATTACTAAACCGTGTTCCATTATCACTCTTTTTAAGGAAAAGATGACAGTAGATCGATATACCCATCAACTTGAACCTACAGTTTAATGTCACTCTGCTATAGTTACTTACAAAAATTTAAAAAAGGTTTTTTTACCTATTTCATCAATAAAAATGATAGACGGTTGGAGCTTTACAGCAAGGGAGAAGACAGCAGCAGCCAATTTTTGAGATTCTCCATACCATTTGTCCGTCAGTGTTGATGGCTGGAGATTAATAAATCGACAACCTGCTTCCTTTGCCGTAGCTTTGGCGATCAGCGTTTTGCCACAACCAGGAGGGCCATAGAGAAGTACTCCTGAAAAGTAACGGTGTTAATGCTCTCTGTTCACTGTATAGAAAACATGCTTTGGTATGACAGACCTGACAGTGTCCAGGCTTGTATTTTATCCAAGTTTTAAAAGATAAGAAACCAAGTTACACAACGTTCCATAAAACCAAATACAGAGTTATTTAAGATATCCTTATTCTAAAATTAAAGCTAAGAATATCTAACAATAGGTATGATGAAATTGAAAGGAGACATTTGTCTCAAAGATGACTCTTTTATTACTGAGACAATTAAGGTTACACCAAACTAAAACCCTATTTATTGTTCCTCCAAGCATTTGGCAGGCCTTGTTTATAGCCAGTTTCAGTCTTGCTAGTAAAACTTAGCACAGAGAGGGGAGAAGGAAAAAAAAAAAAAAGGAGCCCATAAACATCTTAAACAAATTACCCACAATTAAATATGACATCTCATATTATTTTTAAACTTCTCACAAAGAAAAAATTCACAGTAGTGTTTTTCTAACATAGTTCTAAAGAAAACAATTTAAAGAAAAAAAATTAAGTCAAACAAGCCTGAAACACAGAGAATTACGAGGGGTTTTTTTTCTGTTTATGTGACTGACAACCACAAACATAATTATCCTGAAGCAATGACTTCCTATTAACACACAGTAATAAAACTGGGGAACTTGCTCTATATGGAAAGTCTGATTAAAAAAGATAAATAAAAACGTAATTTTTTCCTTCAGCTTATTAGATCATGACATTAAAGTAATTTTCCAGACAGTTTCAATTTGTGACTTAAACAGAAAGTTGCCTGGAAAAACTAAACCAGTTACAAAAGTGCTTAATTTTCCATCACTTAGGACATGAAACCGAGATGGTCACGGATACAGGCAGTAATTAATAACTTTCAGAGCATTTTCAGAAGACAATATTCCAGGGATCAGAGCAGTAGAGATAAACTTTGGCATTTTCTCCAACATTTTAGGTTCAAATTCTGCTTGTTTGCAGTAACATACAGCAAATATGGCTGTAAGGATTCCAGCAGAGAGACTCAAGTTTCTGTTTTACTGTTGGAAAGTTAATTCGTGACCCGCCGGTTTCCTTACTGCCTCAATACTGTGCAACTCAACTCCAGAGAAAAATCAAGGGATCTCCAGAATAAAAATGGGATCTCCGTCTCTTTGAATGACTGGAATTTCTAGGACAAGAACAGAGAGATGTCTGCAAGATTAGATTACATTGATGTCTCATGTTTATGTTTCTATGACACCACAGACATATTAACCAAGAGTACAAAGCTGTACAGCAGAGTTATAGCTCACGTCTGCCTAAGCACAAGATGGGGTATAACAGGAAAAAAAAAATTGACAATTGAGGCAGTTAAAAATGCAGGCTACATAGATTACTGCACCGAAATGTACTATCAATAACTGAAAAGCAATTATCGCTTCATTATTAAGATGAAACTTATTCACTAGAACTTGATTTCACGGCAAGGGAAGAGGAAAAACCTGAGGGTTTTCCCTGGCATCAGTCCTAATGGTTGCACTTTGGACTGGCAACGCACTTCCTCTTTCCTTTCTGGGTAATCGTAACTT
>VYZM01007489.1:81425-92358 GCA_013398915.1 Dromas ardeola | reverse complement strand
TTTTTTTTTTTTTTTAATACCAACATATAAACCCTTAATATTTCCTTCCTACCTTTTGGTGGCTGTAAAAGCCTGGAATTCTCAAACAAGTATTTCTTCTTGATGGGCAGAATGACAGTGTCTTTCAAATCTGTAATAACATCATCCAAGCCTGCAATATCACTCCAGGTTACCTAATATGGAAAAAGAGTATTAGAAATTACCATCATAGTCCCTGCCAACAAAAAATATTGGCAAGCTTAAAAGTAGTGCAAGGCCTCAAAAACAAAAAAGTACTTAAAAACCCCTCAGCTCTCAACAATGCAATTTTAGTTCTAAATTACAGAAATATTTTCGATGTATTTCCATACATACATATATATAACAAATAACGTTAATCCAAAGTCAAAATCAAGATCTTCCACGTCTGAAGTGCTTCTATTGGAGTAGCATGGAAAAGAGTTTCTTACATGCATGCTAAGTGGGTCTACGAGATGTGCAGCAATACTCATTTCGTATTCAGTAAGCTTGACATTTTTCACTCCAATTTGCTTCATTAGTTTTTCAGCCTGGGGGAAATAAAATGCCGAGAAAATCAGAGAAAGAAATTGAATGCTTAATTCAAAAATTAGTTTTTAAGGAACAGATATTTGGCGTCTGAAAAGCTTCTCCATAAGTCATATCTGAGAAGAGGTTAAGTATTTCTGAAGTAGAAGGTTCTGCTATTTCGTAACGACTTCTTGTCACTTGAGTGAAACTAAGTCACATGTCTCAGTTCCCATCAAATAAGTGTCACATCAGTCCTCCCACCCCCAAAAACACAAGTCATACATTATGACCTGAAAAGCAACCAAAATAAAAATTAAAACATGGAGTTTTCTGTTCAGAACAGGTTTGCAGACACACAGGTAACCTCAGTACAAAATAACTTCCATAATCTCTACAGGAGTTTCAAAGCTCATACAGGTATGTTATACTTTAAAAAACGCTCATAAAGTCCTTACAAACTTTGTACAGGATTCAGATGAAAAGCCTGAAATGGGTTATTAAATAGAACTCTATAGAGTTTTTTCACATACTTAATTATCTTCCTTCACAACCCTGCAAATAATACACACACACTTTAATAGGAGACATAATTGTGTTATTATAAAAAGCATGCCTCCCCAAACCTCCACGGCACTGTATCAAGGAGAGATTAGTACATTTTTAAGAAAAAGAAAAAAAAAGGTAATTCACAGAAGCCAGCCATTTTTTTTCCTACGTATTCAATGTCTTCTTTTTCCCCAATTTAAAAGGAAAAGTCATTTGTCGTGTTAACACACTTTCATAATTCTGTTTCTCTTTATACTCAGACTTGCGGTTAAGTCTGACATGCTCTTGGGATATTGCAACCTCTTATATAACAGCTGGCACTAGCACAGATTGTGAAAGCCGATTTTTAAAGCGGGGATAATTTTTTAACTAAAGATTTTGTTAAAAACGCAAACCCACCCAAAACAGAATTAGGTTGCTCAAAACTGCTGTTTGAATCTGCGAAATTTGTGCCAGCCAGAAAACAAACAAAAAAAAAAAAAAGTTGCAACATTTCCTTCAATACTTTCCAAAGGAAACATTTAACTTTTGGTTTTGAAATGGACCTAAATCTTTTCCCAGATCATTAACCATTCTAATTCAACATAAGGAATGAGGCATTTCACTTTTTCTTCCCCTCCCTTTTCCAGGGCATTTTGACTGCTACTGGAGGTGGGGTGAGAACAGAGGTAGAGGGACAAAGTGCAAGCTGTTCTTAAAAAGGCATTTGGACAGCAGTGATCCTCTTTGTCATGAGTAACTACTGCCTCTGCCTCTGCCATTAAGTTGCCAAAAAGCAGCAGAGAATTAAGTTATTTCTGCCTAAGGTTTTAAAATGCAACCAGGAGACTGACGAGAGCATTATTTAACGAGACTGCTGCTTAGCAAAATTGTCAGAAGCAGAAACGGCACTGGGACCACACACTTCCAGATAATTAGAGACAACATCACGCTCCAGTTCAACAGTTTTTCCACCACTTCAAGCTAGAAATTTTAACTTGTTATAAAATATAAGCACTGAAAACGCTGTAACAGCCTAGTTCCTGAGATTTACTAAAAAGTAATTCTAGGGGTTTTTTTTATTATTCCACATATTTTTGTCAACAATTTTGTTGGTTATTGCAAGTCCAGATTTCAGTTAGCAGATTTCTCTGTATGAACAGTAATGAACAAGATAGCATTTCACAGAAATACTTATGAATAAAATCCTACCTGTTTCTGAGCTTCTACTTTTTGCTTTCTGGTCGGATCAATGGCATCAACCATCCATTTAATGGTAAAATATGTTACAGCACCAAATATGGTCAAACGAAAAATTAATCCAACCACTTCATTCCGGCTCAGGGGACGTGAAAATGCTTCAGCATGGACCATTTTGCCTCTCAACACTAAATGTAAAAAAGCACAGGGAGGGACAGAAAGAAAGAAAATTAAAGCTGCCTTATATTTAAACACCATTTTATAAAAACTATTTCACATGCACACAGTGGGCATAAAGCTTATCGTGAAGTTATACTGAAATATCTCACAAATAGCACAACCCCAAGATATAAAAATGCGCAAGATTAAAACATGCGGCACCAAGTATAACAATGGTTTCATTTCCACTTTCACTGAGCAGAGAAGAAATGGCAGCAACAATTTGAGGCCTTACTTCTTGACTGACTACATGCAAAAAAGTCTTGATTTCACTCTTCCGTCAAAAAATCTGTATTTCTTTCAGCTATACAATACCTTAATAAAGTAATAAAGATTACTTTAATTTGGTGCCAAGTTTGCATTTCCATTAAGACTGACATTTTGTGACTGTTATTGACCCAAGAATGCTAAGTCATGAAGACAAAGATAACTACATTATTTAAACAGGGATTTCTTTTTCCTAAGAAGAAGTTTAAAGGAAAGACACCCAATTGCCACATCAAGGAGTGAGCGACGACTTGTATTTGAACAAAACGAGGTTACGCGCTGGAGGCTGCACCTAGCAGAATATATTTTGAGGTATTAATATCCCCGGAAAACTGAAAATGCTGGATGTGGCACACAGCTATCAAGGGAAAAGGCTGTCTGCTGTATGAGCCAAACCCAGAAAGTACAGCACCTTCAAGTTCAGTGAGCATGCTGCACAGAGGAAAAATCTCTTCCTAAAACATTGAAAAATTACTTATAAAATCAGGGTCCTCTTTCTGCAGTCTACTTTCTCCTCAGCTGGTGGGGTTTCCACTTGAGAACCCCCAGCACTCTCCTTGCTCACTGCCTGATTTCCCCGCTCCAAGGGCAAAACCAGTGGCAATTCCTTTGGCAGCTTCCAACACTCCTTGGCTGGTCTCCAAACGGAGCTGTCAGCCAGGGAAAAGCCGAGCTACCTAGAGCCAGGATATCCTTGAATTCTCACCCTCGCTCGGCTAGCGGTCGCACGATGTCGACCCTGTATTTGACTCAAGGCATAGAGCCTGTTTACAAGGATTTGGCAGGCTGGAATGAAGAGAAGCACGGCGATACGTTTACCAAAAGACGCCAGCGGGTCGCTACGATATTCCAGTGTGGACAGCTAAAACAGTTTCGGTTTTCTTTTTAACTCTTCGTTCTTGGTTTAGAAATTTAAGCATCAAGGCAGTTGCTGTGCATACGTGCTTGGAAACCAAATAAAATTTGCATGCTTAGGCATCTAAGCAAGTGATACAGAGCTAGGAAGTTCTACATGTTCTCTTAAGCCTGATTTATTAAAATAAAAGGGCAAACAAGAAAAAAAGCTTCCAAAAAAGCCCGAGAACCCTATGAAAAAAAAAACACTTTTTATGCAATCCTTGCTCTGAATACCAATTGTAAGAAAAAAAACTTTAGCCGCAGAGAAATTTAAACAAAACCTTTCCAAACGAAGCTCTGCTCGCCCCGCGCGAATTTTAGCATGTATTTTCTGGGCAGATGGCCGAGATAACGAGCAGGACAGCTAATTGCACAGGAACCCTCATGTCGGTTGGTTCCCGTTCCGTTCCCTCAGGGCGGCCGAGGGACAGCTGGGTCCCCGGGAGGACACCCGGCCTCTACCCGTTTCCCTTTCAAGGGCTCGGATTCTGCCCCCTGGGGCCGCTTCCCGGACAGGCCGCCCAGACCGGGCGGGGGCCGGAGGTGACGGGAGGGAAGGGACATGGCCACCCTGCTCAGCTGAGGGCAGAAGCAGGCCTCGGGGAGCTCCCGGGGCCCGGCCATGGCGGCGCGGTGAGGGGAAGGCGGCGCGGTGAGGGCCGGACCCGCCGCCCATGACCTTCCCGCCGCCCGGTAGTTGCCGGCAAGTCGACGGGCGGCCGGCCAGGCTCTCGCTCTCCCTCCCGCCGGGTCACTCACCCCTCAGGCCGGTCTCGCGGAGCGAAGAAGGGAGGAAGAAGGGAGGAAGAAGAGAGGAAGGAGGGAGGAAGGAGGAAGGAAGGCGGCGGCGGCGGCCGCGGCAACGCGGACTCGGGCGCGGCGGCGGCGCGTCCCGCGCTTCCCTCCTCCGGCCGGCTCCCGCCGCCCCGCACCGAAGGTTCCGCCCGCCAGAAAAAAGGTTGAAATAAGGGAAAGTTTGGGAAAACGAGGAGTTTGGCAGATTTGGGATGCTACAGGGATCTGCCAGAATTAAAATAATAGAAATTTAAGGATTCATTGGTAGTTTGCTAAGAGATACTGAGGTAATGGCTTGCCAATTTCAACTTGTAATGAAAACAGTAACTTCACTCTCTCTCTCTCTAGTAACAGAAAAATGTCCAGAAAAAGGTTTAAATAAGGGGATCTCTGTAATGAGTGTAATTAATCCAAAGTTTCGGCAACTTGTCTTCAACCCTTCTGCGTTCGTGTCCATGCTGCTGAAGGTTTAAGGCCTTTCAGACCTAGAGAGCTTCATCGTTTTGGTTTGCTCTTCCCTGGAATTCACACATTGTCCAGGGGCTTCCTAACCAGATGATCATTTGTTTGTCAAGAGCAGTTAGCTTTTCATACAACGCTAATTTTATTACGGGTCATTTTCAGACGTCATCCCTCATACACAAAGGCAGGTGCTGAACCCACCGAGGAGTCTGCTGAAGCTGCTGGTGGCCACCACAGACAAGGACCTGCGGAGCAGATCTTCTGCTCCAGTTTCATGTTTCCAGTTTTTTCCAGTTTCATGCACCAGGAAAACACTATTGTGTTTGAATTACCATCACCGTAGGAAAATATTTTGGACCCTTCTTTGTTTTTCTCACACTCTTAAATCACAGATCAGATCTTCTGCTCTGTGACTCCTCCACTGTACCGGCTCCACCAGCACTGCCTCAGGTAGAGAAGGTGACGCCGAATTTCCTCCCCGCAGCTGATTTGGTTTGTGACAAACCCCAGGCATGCTCTCCATTCACCCAAGTGGGATGTCACCCACCCCACCAGTCATCGTGCCGATCATGCGTGGTGTTTCCATCATTAAATACACGTGCAGAAAAATTTCTATCAGAAAAATTTAATCATAAAATAAATGTACCAATGTTTAAATGCACCTATTGATTTACAGGCGGCCTGCCTTTTCTGCTGCTCCTCCAGTCTTTGACGTTAAATAAGATTATAATCTTCTAGAGAATTATTTTTTTTCAATCTATGTAGAATATGTGAACAGTTTCCCTTTGATGTTCAAAAATGAACTAGATGTAATTAGTGATGCTGACAGCTTTTGCTATTAATTTGAGGCTTATACTTATTCTTGCAATCACCCCTTTTGAATAGAAAAAGGATCATCAATCATTTCACAGTCTGCATTTCATGCACAAGGAAAATGCTGTTGTGGTTGAATTACCATTACTGTAGGAAAATATTTAGGACCCTTCTGTTTTTTGTCCCACTCTTAAAAAGTGACACCTGTTTTGCTGCAATTAAGGAGAAATGCAAATATGCATACAAGTAATAAAAGCTCAAAACCTACATTTTGCACCACTATTTGACAGCTGTGGTGATAACCTTTGAAAGAAATGCTCTGTCGGAAAATACTTAAAAAAATGTTGAGAGATGCAATTTTCCAGAAGTCGAGCTGGGTCAGGTTGAAGGTGAGGTTGTGCAGAATGCATAAATTGGGTTGGGTCCTAATTTCTCAAAACATTGAGAGATTGTAATGTCTTGAACAATTATTTCTCAAGAATGGTGAGAAACACCGAATTCATCCTGCTTTCCTAAATACACAGCCTCAAAACCTTTACATTGCTGAAGGCTTGCCGTAGGACTCAACGTACTGCTACGGCCTGAGGAACCCACAACAATTTATTGTCATTTAGACAATTATTCTACCACCCAATGACCCCTCCCCACCCAGGAAGGGGAATCGGGGAAAAAAGAAGGAAACTCAAAGGTTGAAATATAAACAGATTTAATACAATAAGACTAAACAAGTAACATTAATAACACTAAAGAATCAGTATTGATCCCAAAACTAATATAAAATGCACAAGGATTATACTCAGCCCATTCTATCTAGAAGCTGTGCACTCCCAGCAGGGGACAGCAAAAGTGGGACACTGGAAGCGCTGTGGCTGCGGGAGGAAGGGAAGGGCTCAGGGCTCCTGCACCGGGGCAAGGAGTCCTCAGGATGTCAGCCATCACGGGAGAGAGAACTCCTCAGCAAATTTACTAATTTATATTGAATCTGACGTTTGTGGCATGAAATAATCCTGTTGGCCAGCTTGGGTCAAGAGCCTGGGTGTCGCTCCTCCTCATCCACACACCTGGCTAGCTCAAAAACACCGAGACCTTGAAACCCACACGTCATAGCTGGCTATAATTAAATTTTTTCACAAATTCAGACACCAGAGTCTTCTAAAAGTGTGGTTTTTGCAAGCATTAGAAGATAAATTAGTCCTGTGCGGCTCAAACCAGGACACTCACTCTAGAAGCTGATTCTACGGAGGTCTCCACGAAGTCTCCATCCCTCTGGTACTCCTGGAGCTTCTCCCGTTTGCACAGCCCTGGCCACAGCGAGGTGTTGCTTTACCATCGCTTGTGCCGTCTCTGCACGAGGCTCATTGGGAGCTGCAGGAGCTAGGAGAGACTACCAGCCTGCTGCTGGCTGACTGTTCCTTTCCAGTGTTAGTGTGAACTGGGCTGTAGCTTTCAATTTGTATCTGCTAGTAAAAGCAACTGTCTGAAAGAGAAATGTACTGGAAATCATGGGTTTCTACTGGAAAAAAAAAGGCCTTCGTGCCAGCTGCTGTCTTCAGGCACTTGGCGTGCCTTGGCTGCTTCGGATCATGGAGTACACTTCCTACTTAAGGACAGATCTACAAAGTGGTAACATAAGTTGAAACTCATTTTTCATGCTTTTTCATTAATTTTGGTTTTGCAGCTGTGGCAAAAGAGAACATTTTTGGGTTTTTGGGTTTATCAGATAAAGAGAAAGAAAAGCAAAGTGTATGGAAAGAACAAAATGAGTGATGGGAAAATAAAGAACAAGCGGGATGAAAGGGGAATGCCTAGGAACAGCATGTAGTGTTTATTCTCCAAAAGACTTTTTCGAGCTTCACCAAGTAGCAGGTCAAAGGCTTCCCAAGTTAGAGGATGCGTTGTATTTTATAGCCAATTTTTTAATGAATTTGTCTACTCTCTCCTTAAAAACTCTGGGCATTTTGTAGCCGAGTCACAGAATTTAACTTCACGCCACGACACTACCTACCTCTCTTTATTGTTTTGAACCTGTCACCAGCATCTGAAACCTCTACATTTTATATTGAAGAGGTGGCAAAGCAAGCAGTCCCTGTCCAACCTCTTCAGTAGCTTAAGATTTTGTAGACCTCTAGCTAGGTTTTTAAAGTGGGCCCTCACCTGTACACAGAGTTGAAGATGGAGGCACAGCATGAATATTAACAGTGGCGTAATTATGTTCTCTTCCCTATCCTACCAACTGCTGGCATAGTCCCGCAGGTTGAATCATGAGATTTCAGCGGCAGTTGTTGTTACATCACTGCACAGTGTGACGAAAATCTGTCTGGGGCCTTGCTGACACAATGGTCACTGATAGACACCTACTGCTCAGACTGCTTTTTAGCCTTGGAATCAGGAATCTAGCAAAAGGACTTTCAATTTAAGCCATACCAACTTCCTAGTGACATATACATCGTCAGATGTTAGAAAGAGAGAGGCAGCCTTAGGACTTTCAGACTTTCAGAAATGTTTTCAAAGAAGGTCTGATTTGCTAGCCACATCTGTATTTGTCTGTGGATAACCTCCGAGTCCTGGACCTAAAGGTAGGTTTCATGGGTTCATTTCATACATTTGAAGATTGGGAAAGAAACAGTATGATCTCGCTGCACACAGACGAGTTGATCCCAAAATAACCATGAGCTGCCAATGTGTGATCGTGAAAACAAGGCCCTGGGAGGTCTTGGGAGCAATGTTCCCAGCAGGGTTTGGAAGGGATTAATACCATTGTCCTTGGCACTGGCAAGACACCCTCGGGAACACCGCATGCCATTCTGGTCATCTATACAGAAGAGAAATAAATAATAATGAAACCGGAGGAGAAAGTCGCTGCTGAGATGAGGGAGAGGAGAAAGTGAGGGGAGCTCAGCTAGCTTAGCATAGTCAGACAATGGCCAAGAGAGACATTTCTGCCTGCAAGCACACAAAGGGTAAAAAGGGTAAATGCTATGGAGTAGGAGCTATTTAAGGTCAAGGTTGGCACAAGAATAAATGGATACAAACCAGTCACAAATATATTTAGCATGAAAATCAGATGAAGGTTCTGGGAACAGCTTCCCGGTGGGAATAATGGTGGCAAAAGATCTTAAGATGAAACTTGATACATTTATGAAAGGAATTATATAATATAGCATTTGCAAAGGCTGAAGGCTGCAGCAACCCAGGAAATCCCTCCACCTTATGTTCCAGTTTATTTTGAGCCTTTAAAGGCAAAGCATAGCATTTCAACCTCCCATTCCTCTTTCTGCTCCAGCCATCTGCAGCCGGAATTCAGCACCTCTCTTAAAAGCTGTTTAAAGATCGAAGAAGACTCTGAAATTATCTCGCACTTTTGAATTCCTTTTTGCTGTTCCTCAGAAAGGAAAAGGAAAGTTTTGTGAAGTATTGCCGAATTTACATATGCAAAAATTGCTATTTAATACATCTTCTCATACACAGAGTACTGTTTTATCCAATTTTTTCTACTTGTCAGACTTGCTTATTAACCAGTTTCCCATAGCATCCAACCAATATGCAAGCCAGTGCTATTTTACTCCAAGTTGTTCTGCTCAAATGTACTTGATAGCCATTCCCTGGGTAATGCAATTACTAACCAAACCACGGAGAAATTTACTGCTGGTGTTCCTGCGAGGGACATCTTCACTGTGGTCTGATGGGTCTAGTAAGATATAAAATCTCTTTGGCGAGGTGCCTTTCCCTGCCAGCCTCAGACACATTTGAGGTTGACTTACGAATTAAACCCACGATCTGTTCTTTAAGGAGACACCTGCCTGGTTTATGTCATCTGCTTTTCATGAAGAGAAGGGAAGAAGGGATGCATGAGTTCTCCTCTTCCCACCAGGCTGGGCCTTTCCATGGTGTCTCTTTTCCAGTTGTATAGGAAGTGGTTTCATTTTCCTTTTTCTGCTGTTCCTTGCGGATTTTTGGAGATGTCCATCACCCCACAACAGGCTTCTTGCTCCCTTTAAATAACTCCCTTCTTGTTCCTTCTAAGGTATGTTATCTTTGACCTCTGTGGGATATCCCTCACATTACGTACTGTCCACCAAGAGAATAAAGTGAAGACAGTATGTTTGAGGAAAGCGAATTTACAAATTTACTTGCCCGGTTTCTTTAAATTTATTATCTGGCAAACTCTCTCCTGATCCCTTAGCATTTGGGGCAGGTATCTCCAGCAGATCTCACTCCTGATGCTTTACAGAAGTTGTTAAGTTCCAACCCCCTTTAAGATTTTGTTTTGTATTACTTTAATAGGCTAATATTTCACCTTAGTGCACACAAAAGGAAAAAAATCACACAACACCCCCACTCCCCCAAACATGCCCTACCAAACTATAAGAAAGGTGGAAACTGGTAACTGAGACTGCAGCCAGCATTCATATTCAGCAGCTCAGGCTGTGACAGGCTATCTGATGGTCATTTTCCTGTAAATCATTAACACCAGCAATTCCCAAAGACTTGTAGGAGTTTTCAGCACAGAGCGTGAAAAACCTTGTGCAATGGGATTTATTTGCTGAATCTTCAAAGGAATTTAACGGCTGATTTGGAGATTGAGAGACAGTGCTTTCCTCCCTTGTCAGGATAACTGTGATCAACGGGGCAAGGAGCCGGGGCAGAACGCTCCACGAAAACAGTACGGCCACGACCGGTGAACCAGCCGGTGTGACCCGGTGGGGACGCTTTCATGTCCCTACCCCCGGTGCTCGGTTTCTGGCAGGCCCCGAGGACGGCACCCCCGCTCCCTCCTTCCGCCGGGGCCCGGGCGGCTGCAGGGGGCGGTAGGTGCTCAAGTACCGCGGAGGGGAGGGCGGGCAGCGGCCCGGGTCCCTCGGCTTTACGCTAAACCGCACAACGGCGGCCCGGAGGCGCGGGGTCGGCCCCTGGCGTTGGGCCCTGACTGGGGAAGGGGCGGCGGGGGCGCCCTGTCCTCTCGCCCGCCGCGGGGCAGGAAGGGACCGGGCTGCCGCTCCGCTCAGAGCTCGGGTAGGCTCCCACAGCCCGGCGGTGGCGATGGCAGCGGCAGCAGGCGCACAGGCCCGGCCCGGCCCGGCCACTTCCGCCCGCGGGGGGAGGGGCCGCCGCGAGCGCAGCGGGCCGCCCACGTGATCTCCGTCGAACCACCGCCGGTCGGCATGGCGGCGGGAAGTATCCCTCCGCCCTTCGCCACAGCCTCCTCGGCCCCCATCCCCCGCGGGGA
>VYZM01007489.1:31711-80820 GCA_013398915.1 Dromas ardeola | reverse complement strand
GCCCGGCGGCCGAGGGCCCGCCGCCGCCTCCCGGCCCCGTGCCCCGCCGCCGCCTGGCCCTTGCGCGCTGTCCCGGAGCGGCCCCCGGCTGCCAGACATGACCGCCATCATCAAAGAGATCGTCAGCAGGAACAAAAGGCGATACCAGGAGGATGGCTTCGACCTGGACCTGACCTGTATCCATCCTCTCGCCGGCGACGGGGCCCGGCACCGGGCGCCGCACGTACAGCTATTGCATCAGACCGGCCCGGCGCTTACCTAACGCCCTGCCCGCTGCCGCTCCGCCCGGGATGCCGGCGGCTGCCGACTGGGCTCGCCCGGGCCGCCGCCGCCGCTCCCTCCCCCGCCGCTTCGGCCTCCTTTTGTCCGGGCCAGCCGCTGAGCCTGGGGCCCAGATTAACGGGAGCTCCGTGATGGCGAGGATTAACGTGAGCCCTCCTTGAGCGACTGCAGCCGGCCTGCCTGCTGCCACCAGCCCCCCTTCCCCAGCCCGGGGAGCTCCGGAGCAACGCGGGTCTGCCCCTTACCTCTAGCTGTGTTGATTTTTCGGCTCGCATGGCAAATATAGCAGTCCTGCCGTGACTCACGTCCTTTTATTATTTTTTTTTAATATAATAACTCGTCTTGAATTGCAAATGTAATGGTGGCAGGCCTCTCCCTTTACTGGCGTTGCCTCTCTCTGCACAGCAGGAGAGGCGAAGCCTGTGTCCTCTGCCCTGATTTTCATCCGTTCAGTAACGCAGAGCTTGTGCTCAGCTGCCGTGTGATGCAGCAAGGTTCTCGATGACGAGAGGTGGCAATTGCTTCTTCCAAATTAAAAAAGAAAAATCTCTTTTCCTAATGCGATGCGTGAACTGCACTTTGGCATAATGTCAGATACAGTCAACATGGAGATGTGTTACAAATGAAAGCACACTGGGCCTCGTCGAGGAGGATTGTAATTCTGGAATATGTAATTAGTATGCAGTTACGACTAATGAGTCAAACCATAGAGAATCATTGCTAGTGTATCGTTTTGGTGGCCTTTTGAACAGATGTGCTGTAGCAGCGGCAGGCAGATGTTTAGCTTTGAATGCCTTACAGAGTTAATTGTATGTATGAGCTGTGCTGTGGGCACGGTCTTTCTCTGTGGTGGAGAAAGATCATTCTTGTGTTTGAGAGGGTTTGGAGCAAGAGCCTCGCTTAAAAGTTGGAACTGTCCTAGGAAAAATGAATTTTGACAGTAGTATTCAGAGCTAGACTTATCCCTATAGAGAGAGCGCTTTCTGTTCTGCAACAGGATCGGGGTGAAATTTATTGGGTTTTGGAGCAACTACACTTGTGTCATTGCGAGTGCTACAAATTAGTCCAATTCTTGGGCACGATCAAAACCGATAGCAGCTGTAACTAGCACAGAGCTTGTGCTGTTGCATTGAGCCTTGGCCTAAAATTTTGGTGGCTTTAAAATGGCCTGAAAGATTCTTGACTTTAATAGGTCAAGAGCTTTTAGTTAAAAAGCAGCAGCTCTAGTACGTGATTCCTGCATTCTGTTCATGGTACGGTTAAAAACGCAAGCCTAAAACTGTATTTTATATGCTTGCACTTGGTTGTTTCATTGGCCTACGACTAAGGCAGCTGCAACGCTGACGTAGGCCAGCGCAGCACTTACGGCTGACTTAACAGCAGAAGTCTGAGTTAGACTTTTTGATTCTTTTAGTGGTGGGTTTGTTGGAAACTTTGGGATTATGAAAAAAGTGGTGGCAAAATGATGACGTTTTGGCTTCCCAGTTGGAGAGTTTGGTGTTTTCAGGTATCTTTGCCCAGATGTGCCATTGGTAGAGAGAGATTTTTTTTGACCCGAACAGATCTTTTTAACTAGTAATCTGCTCCGGGCAAGAAAATTGTTGAATATTGAGCCTGGATTTTCTTGCTCAAGATTGCTAATGATATGCCAAATGGAGTTTATTGCTTATTTTTTACTTTTTTGTCTTGTTAATTTTATTCTTGGTATTTTGCATTAGAAGTAGGCTACTGAACACTAGGCTTAGGCTGGTTTTTCTAAAAGGAGTACCTGGCTGCAGTTCTATAATGAAATTTATAGAAAAGGTGGATTTTTTTTCCATGATCGCAAAAGTATCTTTGGAAGAAGCTTATACTTAGTCCTTTTTTTTTTCACAGCTGTGCATTTTGAACAGACGATTAATGAATGAAGACTTCTGCCTGTACAGTATAATGGCGTTGCTTGAAGATTGACACTGCTGCAGAAGTAAAAGATTTAATTTTTTATCACTTTGTGCAGGCTTCTTGGAGATGTTCTTTTTGCAGGAGATGGGTAGCTGGAAAATAACCTTACATGCATAGACAGAGGACCGAGCTGGGAGTTAGCTCTCCAACCATGTGATGTTAGATGAAGAAAGAGAAAACTTGAAACCTAAGTGAGCTGTTTGGGAAGGCATGTAGTGTATAGTAGGAGGACCGGGGTTTAAGTGCTCAAAGTTACTTCTCACTGTGTGCTGGAGCTTAGTTTTGAGACCGAAACAAGCTACCATCTGCATTTCTGCTGCTGGTTAGCTTTGCTTCCCTGGGCACCCTTATCTGTAGGAGTGTCCTCTGTTATAGATTATGGGTTATTTCAGGGTAGGTGCTTCTGTCAAGCTAAAAGAGAAAGACTGATGTGAGTTGGATAGCCCGGTGGTTTGGGCATTTTGCTGGGATATGGGAAGTGGAGGTGTGAATTCCTCCTGCAGTAAATATTTCTGTACAAGTAGTTCGGTGGTAGTGGTTCCAAAATACTCAGTAGCTGGTGATTACTACCTAACCTTCAGGAGGTGGAGAATAAAATGAACGTACAGTGAATCCAGGTGAGGTGCCTGATCTGCAGCCTAGATACTGTGGTCTCTCTTTTCTTCTACCCATCTTTGAGGGAGGGTTCATGTTTCATTGTCCCAGGTGGACAAAGACTTGCAGTCTTTATATTTTGGTCTCGGCTGATTCTCCCAAGACATTGCAGGGAACACCTGAGTGCCCAAAGGCAGGCTGGGTTAGGTGCTGGAGTGCCGAAGTCCCCTTCAACAACTTCTTTATTTTCTCTCTTGGGCTGTGTCAAAACCTTTTAAAACTGGTGCTGGTGTATGTATGGCACAGTACATCATGTTTGGGACTCTCAGTTCCTGTCAAGCTGGTTAAGAATTATTCTTCTGTGGATAACGTAGGATTTTAGGAAAGGAAAATAGTGACTTTTCAAAAATCAGTAGTTTTACACAGTGTCAGAATAGTCCTATGTGCTAATTATGAAACAAGTGTCTTTAAAAAAACAGATGAAAAGTAATGTCAATAAGATGTTCTTTTTCCCTCTGAACAGTCTTTTTATGCATAAATCTTTATGCAAATATTTTGAAATTAGAAGAGGAAAGGGTTTTAAAGGTGGAGACATTAAATCAGCTTTTTAATACTTTATTTCAGATATTGTATTTATTTGAGTTTCTGTTTTATTTCTGTAATACTGGATACCTTTTGGTACAAATAGGTGAGAAGGAAAGTTTGGATTAATGGCTTTCTTCTAAGGTGGCTGCATTTCTTTATGATGCAATGACCAGTATATTTTCTGAGGCACTATAATCTTTGGTATTTCTGAAATTCTGCAGCTTGGTTGTTGACCATTTTGCTGCAGGGAATGGCAAAGAGAGAATGTTCGCATGCAAGTCTTGCACATTGCATTGGTTGCCTGTGTCTTAAGCGGTCTGTGTGTAACTGAGCTTAGCAAGTGGTTTAACTATTTGAGAATAAAAAAAAAAAAAAAATCATGTAACTGCTTCTTGTGCCCATTATAGCTTTGGTTAAACTTTGTCCCATTTTTCTAGGCCTTCTGTTATGCATGAAAATAGCCATCTAGACTGAGCATAGGGTAGAGACATGCCTACCCTGATACTTAATTGAAGCATGTGTAGCTCATGACCTACATAGTCGTATAAACTGCAGCAATATTCAGTAAAGATTAGATGTTGGGTGCAGTTTATTTACAAGTCTCACACGTAGTTTGTCTCACATAATGAAAGGCAGAGAATGCTAAAATTGCGAGTGGAAGCTTCCATATCATACTGCTTTATGGTATTTGCAGTCCTAAAGCTCTTTGCATTTTTAATGAAATTTTAAATTATGTGACTTCACTCAAAATGGCTCGGCTTCCAGGAAAAAAATGAATTGGTGGCATGAGGTACATACCGCATTTAAAAATAGAGCCTGAGTTGGAAATGCCATTCGTTTAAAATATTTGGTTTCATTTTAAATTTGAAGTTTGTTAGATGTTTTGTAACAAGTTTCTCTTGCACGCAAGCGCAGTAAGGGCTGGTAAGGGTTTAGAGGAAACTAGAAGAAACCAACTGGCAATGCATTTTATTGGTGAAAAAGTATTTCTTTGTTCCGGAGTAAACCATGTTACTTAGCAGTGTTAAGAGCCCGACAGACTTGTTTTGCTTCTGGAGCCTGGGATGGTCTTGGGTTATGGACAAGAAGATTAGTGCCAGTTTTGCTCTGAATTCGTCTAAGAAGTCTGTTTGAATAGACGGCAGTAAAATGGCACTGGCTGGGGACTTTTACGAGTTTGATTCAATTACCTGCATGCTTTAGGATGTATTTGATTCTGGGAAAATTGGTCTTTCAGCACTTACCAAGGATAAGGATTTCTGAGTTGTCCAGGCGGAGAAAGCAAGGTGGTGATAGATGGAAGCGTGCTCGTGCATTTTCTCTTCGGGGATTAGAGATGTGCTGGATCACTTTCTTTTCCTCAGAGCCTAAAAAAACCCAAAACCTCATTGACATATTGCCATAGTATGTGCATATTTGTGGATAGCCTTGTTTGACAGCTGAAGCTGACATGCAAAAACCCCACCGTTTGAGCAAGTGCTCCATTGTGCAGTCCTTGCTGCACCTATTCAAAGTAACCCCAGGCCCTTTCTGCCCTGCTTCTTGACAGCAGTTGCTCAGAAAGGGACTTAAAAGATGCTTGAGAAATTACAGCTCATCTCTTCGTGCTTGCTTAAATGTAGTGCAGGCTTCCTAATGAACTACTTGATCTTGCATCATCAGAAATTTTTAATCAATGTACAGCGTTGCTGGAGACTGTTTGCACAAGCTAAACATGAAGTTAAAAAATAACTGCCTGTGCACACTTTTAAATCGACAAAAACTGCAAACTGATTCTTGGTTTCACGTAGCTCAGCTGTTGAAGTGACAGCTGTATGTTCTTTTCAAGGTGGAGAAAGAAGTAAGTACAGCCAGTGTGGACACTTCATAAAATTTTCTTATACACTGACCTTTTAGAAAAAGCAACTGAAGCTTATCTTCGCGGAAATCTGTTTGTAAGCTTAGTTAAGTATGTGTAATTTTCAGAACATCCAAAGCTTTGCTGTTAAACGTAGAGGGCTAATGCTGAAGTAAAGTGCAGGCTTTACTAGGACTGGTACTGGTTTTGAGCATTTTTTTTTTTTAAGGAAAATTCCAAGTTCATTATGGCTTAGAATAAATCTGATGAGGTGTTGGCACTTGAGGCCCTTGAGAAATTACCTTTGTTGAGGCTGGTCAGTGACTTTGGTGAGGGCGGTTAGGTCACTGTTGAGGACTTCTGAAAATCCTGTTAAGCTCTTGTTTTACCTCTCGGTGTAATTGCTGGCCATGCATCAACACTGGGTTCAACTTGAGTCTTGAAGAAGGTTGATGAATTTTGAAAGTGCATCTTTCTAGGAAGTTGTCCTAGTCAGGAATGCTTTTTTGTCCTCAAGATAATTACATGTGACTTCCACTGACTTCATGAGATGTTTATGGCATATTTAGGGAAAGTCTATAGCCTTGAGTGTGGAGGTTAGGCAACACTTGAAGTGGCTATTATTGCCACAGTATAGTACATGCGGAAAGATTAGTTGGCTGTTGGTGGCTGCTAGGGTAGTGACCAGCAGATTTCTCTGGGACAAAAATGTGGTTTTCCCACGCTATCCAGTGCTACACTTAGTACATCTCATTTGAGAACTTTTTTAAATTACCAAAAGGTTTTGAAGTACAGTGACTGCTGCAGAGAAAGCTAGTGTTTGCTAAATGATGTGTTAAACACTGTGTAGAGGAGAAAATTTTCTAATTTTCTTCCAGAAGACAGGTGACTGCATTTTATTCCTTGTAGGATGATGTGGACACTGAAATCCTCTTTGTTCTGGAAGCAATTGATATAATTTGCTCAGTAATAATACAATGAAAGAATGTGTTTCAGTAACACATTATGTTAAACCCTCCTGTGCTAAAAAACATAAAGCCATGACAAAACTAAATTCCAGAATGTAAAAACTAAGAGTTGAAATTTTATATATAAAAAGTTTTTGTCTACCAAGTTGCTTTTACGAGTTGTGAATCTCTTGAGTAGTTTCTTAAATGAAATTATATTTTTAATGGATTAATGTTGTTGCCACGTTAATACTGCATAAGCTGACAAATTATACCCTGGTACCTTAGCCTAGAGTCTTCCCTTAAAACGTGTTTAAACAAGAAAATGGTTCTTATATAATGATTAAGGGACAACGGTTGCGTTCTGACAAACTGTAAGAAAAGGGAGGGAATAGGCAGTTGAGCTGTCAAATCCCTTAATTGCATTACAGACCAAAGTTGCTGTCATTAGTCATAACTAACTCCCTTTTTAAAAAGCCCACCTCCTTTCTTGTTCGAGTACCTAGCATGTAATCTGGAGCTCGGAGCAACACGTGATTTGTATTCATTTATTGTGCCTAACGTAGGGTGGATATTGAAGGTTAATTATTGCATAACTTTTTTGGGGGGGGTAAGTGAGATGTAGCCTGGAGTTGTGAGCAGTGATTGCTGGGTATGTCTGATGCCTCACCTTAAACAATTGGGTAATTGTGGGCTCCTTTCATTTGTGAAGGTTTTTGGGATTAAAGCTGTGCACATTTGTGCATTTGTGTGAGTTATTGGGATGGTGATTTCCGGACTGTAGGAAAGGAATTTATTTGAAAATACAGGAACGTTCCTAAGTGGCCCTGTGGAGCAGGGTCTTTTCTGGAACACGAATGCTTTGTGGGTGGTTGACTCTACTTTGGGTTCAGAGATTGCTGTTAGTTTTTAACTGTATTTTAGTCCCAGATTCATATTTCAGATGTAAACAAATCCTTGTTCCAGTTTCTAATTCAAGCTAGCATCCTCTTTGCTCCTATTGTTGTCTGTCTCATTTACTGTCTTGCCTATGAGGCCCTGGAAAAAAGAAGTTTTGTAGAATAGATGTAAATAATCGTGCAATTAGGCCATGTATCATGCTACATAAATCTAGGTTATCTTAGTAACGATTTTTAGGCAACGTAGCTAAAGTAGTGGGCTCTGTGATTCAAATGGCAATTGACTGTGCAGCTAAAAAATTAAACTCAACTGCTCTGTGTTTGTGATGATTACTATTGCAAAAGCTGGCATTGTTCCCTTTAAAGATGAAGTCCCAGCTTCACAGCCCCAACGTGCAGCAGTGCATAAAAACTGCTTAATATCCATTTTTTTGTAGTGAAGTGCTCAAGAAATGTCTTTATATACTTAATTCTGCCTTTGTGGAGCTGTAGTATAATAGCTTTTAATTGCATGATTAATTTTCTTAGAGGCCTCTGCTTAATTCATTGCATTGCCTGGGTATATATCGGGTTAGAATTGAAGTAGTTGTGTATTTTCGATTCTTTAATTTCTTGCGTGGGTGAATTAGAAAGTCATGTCCTTTTTTTTTTTTTGTACTAACATTTGGAGGAGGAAAACACTAGATCTCATTAGAATGAAATTAATATTACCTACTCGGGGCTCGTTGGTTCAGAAACAGTTTATTATGTCTTGTTTTGCTGCTTGCCTTTCTCTTCTCTTGGATCACCACCCCCTTACCCCCAAATCAAGGTCTGATAAATTCATACAAATCATAGATTTTGTAGTTTATGTTCTATAAAGCTTTTTAGTGTGATATATTTGTCCTCTAGCCCCATAACTATTTTAAATTCCCTTGTCTCTGAAAGTTTTGGATGTCGTTTCAGACTTGCAAAAAGTTGAGACTGCACCATTTTTCACTTCCTGTCAGTAAATATCAAAGTAGTGACTCTCTGTGCTGCCTTCTTTTTACTGAATAAAATTCTTGTATTTTTTCTGTGGGTGTTTGAGGTTAGGATATGCTTAAGTACACATCGGTGCTTCTTTAAAGGAGAACCTGCAAAGTGTGGTAGTGTGCTGAGAACATGTACCAGGGAGGTCCCATGCTCTGCCTTGAAAGAGTTCATGTTGAATTTGGTTTGTGGATTAAAATAGGTAAATTTGTCACTTTGGAAATCTCAAACTGAGGTGTGATGCTCAAGTTGCTCATATACGTTACTTCCTACTGAGAAGATCCACTTGGCAAATGGGTTTCTTTGAGGGCAACTTCTCAGCCTTGCATGTCCAGTTGGCCATTGCCACTGGTGCAGCTCTTGGCCTTCAGGCTGCTGTGTGCTGCTGCAGCTAGTTGGGAGGCCAGGGTAGGTATGATAAGATGGGATCTTCTTCCAAAGCATGAGAAGGAACAAAAAGCCTTCTTAACTGGACCTCTCTACGTGTTTTCACCTCTAGAAACTTGATGGGATTGTAAGGTTTTGTTCAGTGCAGTAGACCTGGGCTTGAAGTTGGGTAGGGAGTTGAGGCCCAATCTTTGACTCCTCAGCTGAGAAGTTCTTTCTATCAAATTTTATATGAATAATATAGTGTGCTGTTGCATCACTTCTTATGCTTCTGTTTGCTCTTGGCTTTTTCTTAATGGGAAGGGTAGCTTTTTTTGCTGTCCTGTAATATTGTCAGCTATTTCAGATTTGCAGCTCTTGACAACGCACTCATGTTTTCTTTAGTATCTGAATGCTTCCCTATCTTTATTTGCTATTCCAGGCCATGTTGAAATGAAAGTTTAAGGCATTTTTTTTATCAGTCTTTGTCAGAACAAGCTCCTCTGTGGAGTAGACATCATCTTGTTACATGCTTCTCTGTTACCATTTTTTGTATTTACGCTGTGAGGTTTGAGGTTGATACCATGTTTTGCAAAAAAAAAAAAAGCGTCTGCTTATTATGTAGTTTGTGTGGGTTTTTTTTCCAATCTTCTTGATCGTATTAGCTGTTCAGCAAAGCCTCCATATGTCTGAAAGCTCCAGGACACATTTCATACACCTCACAGAGTAGGGGAGAGACACTTGCTCTGGGAATACTTCCCAAATGCAATGTAGTAAGCAGGTCCAAAATCCCTGCTATGGGATGGAAGTGAGCTGAGGACGTAGCTGGTTTCTGAGAGAACCTGCCAGTATCATTTTCAAGCATCTTCTGATTTACTACTTCGTGCTGCGGGAATTTGAGTTCCCCTTCAGACCTGTTGTCAGCCCCATGACATCATCTGGACAGGTTTGCCTCCTGGATACAAAGGAGCTGCAGTTTTGTTGTTCCTTGTCTAGGTTGCTGCATTTCACTTACAAGCTGAAAGATTAAAAAAAAAAAAAAAGAAAAAGGGTTGTAGTTGAAATACTGAGCATTAAGGAGTTAATGTGCATTTCTTCTAAATCATAAAATGTTTCTCTCAGCCACATCTGAGTTGGTCTCTATTCTTGTTCTTTAAGGCACAGATGGTAGAGTTGGCAAGTGCAGCTGGCTGGCTACAAGGAATCCTCCTTTGCTCTGAAGAACTTTCTTCCTGTTCATTTCCTCTATACTTCCTGATTATCCAGACTTAGAAAAATAGTAAACTTATTTTGCGTTTCATGCTGGCTAATGAAAATGCTGCATACTAAAAAAATAAGTAAGTTATGCATGTGTAGAGGCCAAAGAGTATAGATGCTAGGAAACTTTTCTAGATTTGGCTGGGTATATTTTCCTATGTCGTTTTTGTTTTGTTTTTATAGGGGTGCTGTCAAGAAAATGACACTAATAAGAGCTTGGCCATTTGTCAGGACTCTTAAATCTGTTTGAGGATGGAGTGTGGACACTTCTTGTAACACTCCCCCTCTAGCTTCAGGCTGTCAAGCTGTTGAACAGCAAGAACAGTCCTTTTATTTTCTTGCCGTTGCTATACGGCCTTGTTTAAGCTGGAGTTAAAGGGTTTGAGGTTAGCACGCTAACATTTCGTAGCTGGTAGGGCCAGATGTACTGCTAGACCACATTGCCCGGTTACTGAAGTTGGAGTTCCTGAAAATTGCAAACAAATTGAGACAACAGAGTAACTTTTGGAGACTTCAAAGTCACGTTGTTCCTCTGCTCTTTGGTGTCGCTATCAAATGGGACCTAGCACGGCCACCCTGTGGGCTAGGGGCTGGCTTCCTTTGCGCTGTGGCTCTCTGCAGCCAGGAGGGTGGTGGGTGATGCGTAGTCGAGCAAAACTGATGGCTGTGGGCTGTTTAGGAGCGGATTAAAGCAAGCACATGCCTTGCTTGCCTGAACTGGAAGTGAAAATTTGCATTCCTGGCAGTTGTGAAGCTTTTTTTTTTTTTTCAGGCCATAGATTTACCAATTTAAATCTGTTCTTTGTTAAATAAGATTCATATTTAGAAGCTGGAAACTGAGGGTCGGGAAAAATGGACCGTTGTCCTTTTATTTGCAGGTGTCAGGGTTCAGGTTTTGCAGTAGGTTTTTAGCTCCAAAGCATGACTTGAACAGTGACCATCACTCACAGCTTCAGGAACACTCAGCTTGTTTTAAATTTCCTTTTTAAAGAAAGATGAAGTCTGATGCTTGGCGTCCTGAAGCGTTTGATGGTAAAGGGCTAATAGTTTTAAAGTTGTTTTTTATTTGCATTTTGATCTCAAGTCTGTCGTCAGTGGGTTTAAGAAGTAAAGCTATATGTAAATTCTTAGGCACTGCATGCTCTAACATGCTTATGAAATAGGAAGATTAGGTCATTTGCTTTCTATTTTTCTCTTGTAGCTGCCGTCATGAGTGGAGTGAGGATAAGGGATTAAATACTTTGAAATAGGACTTAATAAAATTACTTAGAAATTCTAATGACTCATGTTATAGATATTAATTGAGAATGTTGATCATTGCAGGAAAGGCTAGGGCTGTCTATTTTTGCAGCTTTCTTGTGGCTGTTTAAGAACTTAAGAATTGGTAAATATTTCAGTATGCTTTTTTGGACACCTTCCATTATTAGGAAAAAAAGCTGAATTTGTGAGCAAAGTCAGTTATAGGACCAACACAAGTCATTTGCTTTTATATATATGTATATAAAATTTCAAGTGTATACTGCATATTCTTTAATTTGTTCTTAGTATAATGTGACTATATAGACAGCTATTTTTGAAAGTGATTATAACTGCTGATTTGCATAATGATACAGGATTTTTCTCATAGCAACTGGAAAGACTATCATCTTTAGCATGTGGGAATGATTTCAGGCTTTAAGAACAGTGTTCTGTTAAATCTATGAGCAGCATTAGAGCAAAGGCGTTTCTGAAGTGGCGTACGGATGGTATGTCTTCAGTACTGATGAAGCATCGCTTTTTCCTCGTGGCATTTGGTAGCTTAGCAAATTATTGGGTGTTTTCATTTTAAGGTTCTTTGGGTATAGTGTAGTGTTGCCTTCGTTCATTTGAAAGCTGAAGTTTTGTAGTTAGAAGTATGAACTTGAGTAGAGGATGGCATTTTAATGTTTTGCTGTTGTGTATCATGAGTCTGTCTCATGTATTTTTTTATTATGATTGCTAACTAAAATCCCAGCCTCCATGTTTACAAGATTGAGAAAGGAATGAGTGCTCTAAAAACTGTTGAAACCATTGCTGGGGATGGATTTCCTAGGAAAGAGCTACTTTGGCAAAATGTGGCAGGGTTTTTGTTACAACAGTTTGGTTAACTCTATTCTGCATGTGTTGTAGAACTGCCTCAATAAATGGCTGAGGCTTTATCCATTTTCATTTGCCTGTCTAAAAAAACCAAACTGTGGAATTGATAATGAACTTGTTGCATGTTTTAAATCATCAGTTCTTCCAGATTTCTAAAATTGTCAGTATCTTTACCAATGTCATGATGACTCAGAATTCTTGCTTTGAATGTTAGCCCAGCTTCTAAGCTCCTTTGTAAGAAATCTTGTCTCGGTAGCGAATATCTTAATTTCAGCTTTGGAAATCAATGTTAAAATAACCGGTGTGAAAAGCAGTGTCTCTGAACCGTTGAGCCTGGCTGGTGGTAGAAGAGCTTCCTGAAGATAATGTTCAGTGGGTGGTTGCTTCAATACTGGCTTGCCTTCTGTGCCTTCATACCCTTCTGTGCAGTGATCACAGGACAGGCAAGCTAGTACTGATGCAGAAACAACCATCCCCCTTCCCTTGCTGCAGATCTTGGGTCACCTTTTCGCAGGAGAGGAAAGGGTGGAAGAGCTTGGTTTTTATGACAGCTTTGTCAATTAAGTGTTGAAACTGCCCTTTCTGCTCGGAGATTTAGATCATCTGTGCAGACAGCAACAGCGCTTCCACTCTGTTCTTCCATCTTATGTTGCTCCTCAAAGCAAAAGGCATTCTTCTGTTGCTTGAACCAACAAGAGTTTCAAAGCAACATGCTTGCCAGAAGCATGTATTAAAAAGACATAAAACAATCTTCATCAGCAATATGAATGCATTTGACATAGTTGTTACTTGCTGTCGTTGGGTGCAGGTGAAGCCAGCAGCCTTGCACGTCTGCTGTGGAGGGGTGTTCTTTGCTTGCTGCGGCCGGTGTCCTTCAATGCCAGATCTGTTGCAGACAGAAGAGTGAGTCAGCAGTGGCGTGTGAATTGCATTCCAGTTTAATACTTTGAGATAATAAGTAAGGTACTTCAGGATGCTGGTATTTCACTGAGGGAAAAATTGTCTTGCCTGTTTAAAAAAAATACCATGTTTTTCTAATAGCAGCCCTCCCCCCACCAGGCTCACTGTTGGATATTTGTTTTTCAGCAGCACTGAAAAAAAAAAACCTAGAGCATACAACACTTGTATTTAATCAGTGTCAGTAAATGGATTCATACTCTCCCCCGCTTCCCCCATCTGAAGTCTTTTTCCATTTTCTTTACTTACTGGCATATTGTGGAACACCTTTAACAATACCAGTTCTGGGTTTAAAAATGCATCTGTAATGGTGCACGGTTAAGCTTAAGCATTCAATTCTGCTGGCTTCTTCCTATTTAAAAGAAGAAATGCATGCGAGCTGTGTGCTGGTGCATTGCCCTTGAGGAGCGAGGTAGGGTAGAGGGGTCACATGAAACGTGGGAGCTTTCCAAAATCATGAGACCGCCCCGGTTATTTTGGAACTTTTTATCTCTCTCTGCCTGTGTGTTTTGAGGCTTTGGTGTTTGGACATGTCTGTGAGCCTGCAAACTGCAAATACTGCTGTTAAGATGTTCTGTTCCCTTCGCTTGGGGTGTCTGTCTGCTTCGCTTCCATCTTGCACCAGCTGGGAATCCTGGAAAGCATCTCCTTTGTCAGCCTCTCAGGGAGGAAAAGCCAACAGCAGAAGAAAAGCATCTGAACGTAAACTTCAGGCTAAAATGCGTGGAAAAAAATGTGTAGTAAAGCTCATGATTGCAAATAGAAATTTGAGCAAGCTACATGGTAATTTGGTGAAGTTTGGGCACCTGCCTCATGGGTGGTACTATAGTTGAAACTGAGTTTTGTTTTGATGTGATATGTCAAAATGAATTTATTTTACCCTTGTTGCTAGCATGAATGCTTGACTTCTGCAGAGAAGTGCCATGGAAAGCAGGCCAATATACTGGATTATTTTGCTATGGGAATTTATATAGCTCTGCTGCTGAGATCAGGATGCAAAAGGAGGTGCTTTTGAGTATAAATGCTATAACTGGCAGTAGGTAGAAATCAGAGTGAAATCAGGAGGGAGTGATGGGCTGTGCTAGCTGAAAGTCAAGTAGTTCACTGCTAATAGGCATAGAGCAGGTGCACATGACTTACAGACGGTTTCTTCTGCTTGTGGCAAGTAGTAACGGATAAAATAGTAAATACATTGCTAATTATATAGCGCCTTTTGTTAATTTAACAAAGAGGTGTGGACTGCTTGCAGAGTAAAATATGTTCAGAGTGAAGTTCAAAGTTTAAGATTTATGTGGTTTGATAGTATCTGAAGTTATCACAAGCTCTGAAAGTTAAGCAACTTAATGTTTTGGGTGTTTTTTTTTTCCCCAATAAAAGCTTTTTTCTAGGGTTTGGGCATGTACAGAATAATTTGGAAACGAGATGTGAACCCCTTTCAGTGTCTGTATTTAAGGCAGCTACAGCTATTTATTTTGATTTCTCAAAAGCTTTCATATTTTTCTCATCGTCTGCATAAATCATCTTTTGAATAGTCCAAGCAGACCAATGTCTATTAATACTTGGATTACAACATAGTAAACGCTGATTCCTTTTTTGAGAGTAGAAAACATTATTTCCTTGTATTCAGTTCTTAATGTTTTTCTTAAGTCTTCTGGTTAACTGTGTAAATGCAGAACTTGGTGCATGCTGCTTCCTTGTGAATACTTAAGCTTGTGGGAATTCTGCAAGGATGGAGTAAAGTAGTTTGTATCCTACTTCAGGCCTTTCTTTTTGTACGAGTGAATGGATTATTAATATTTTGGATGCTGCTGCAGTGTCTTCCATTCTGATGATTACTCTTTGGAGCTTTGATATATTTTAACCATAAAAATAAAAACGATTCTTACAGTTGTGGAATAATTTAGGTTGAAAAGGACCTCTGGAAATCACCTGTTTCAGCCCCCTTGTTTAAAGCAGGGACAACTTCAAACATACCATGCTTTGTTCTTTCTTGGTCTAAAATTAGTTTGAGGAGGAGTATGTTAATGTGGTAGGGTATGGTCTGTTTTTGAGCTGCTAGTTTCATTTCTGTTTTGCTTTTCAGTGAGGCTTCTTCATTATCATTTCTAATAACGTTTAAAACTTGGGAATACTTTCTCAAGTTCTGCTTAGAAAAAATAATATTTAAATCCATATAGCATTACACCACCAGGAAAATAAATAGCCGTCATTTTCTAGCACTTTGTTGTGAATTCTTTATTACATCGTCTCTAGATGTAAAGTTACCATTTTCTTATTTGGCCTTTTTCCTTGGTGCTAATTTGTTTTTTCTAAGAGGTACTTTTCCTAAGTTCTTTATCTCAGGTTACTTTCGGCAAGTGAGTTACAGGTAGTTCGGAATAAGAAACTAAAATATTTTTCTGGAAGTGGGGAATTGTTTTGTTTTTTTTAATAAACAAGATTATAATCCTTTTCAAATTGGTACGTTCCAGTCTATTGCAGTATCTTACATTTAGGCATTCAGAGCTACCTTGGCAACTTCTATAGTGGTCTGTTGTGTAGAAATCATGGAAAGTGATAGAAACATTATTGTTTATGTAGCCTTGCCAGGGCTTGCATGCCTGAAATACACTTTTTTTTGTTTGTTTGTTTTGGTGCTTTGGGTGATATACCTATTTTGGGATCACTGGGGACTTGAACATGGGTTTTAATTTGGAACATCTTGGAGTTTAGTCACACAAGACTATTTTTATAGTTTCCCATTGGATTTAATGTGCCACTGAAACTGTAGAGAAAGACCAGCGTGTAGCATCCACGTGATTCTAGTGAGATGATGTGTGATAGGAGTGGGTTACCTGACTCTTCTTTTCTAGTGGATTGCCTTCCTAATGGATGTTAACCATCAGCTGCTTAATAGCTAAATAGCTAAAAAATGGACTTCTGTAAGTTAACTGTTTGAGATTAAGGAGATTTATGTTATAGGGGCTGTGGTCAAAGTATTGTGTTTTCAAAAGTTTCCCTCCTGGGGCATTTCCCTCCCCTCCTCCTGCCCCTTCTTCTCAGCTTTTTTTTTGGAAAAGATCCCTTATTACTGCATATATGAAGCTGGATTGTTCACGTATGGGAGTCAATCAGAGTTGTTGCTCTGACCTTGATACGGTTAAATGTTTGATTAATGTCCATTTGCTGCTATTGTCGAAATTTCACATGCTTTACAGATGTTTCCATAACTTGCATATTCAGATATTTATCCCAACATAATTGCTATGGGTTTTCCTGCGGAGAGGCTTGAAGGAGTATACCGGAACAACATTGATGATGTAGTAAGGTAAGGCTTTATTTTTCTTTTCCTTAACTTATTCTTGTAAATCTTAATTATCCTTTTCGGCACACATTAAGTGTTCTCCTAAGGAAAGGATGTGTGTTCTGACTCATAGCAATGGCAAGATTTTTGCATTTTGTAGCTATTGCCTTAATAGCTTTCCTGAAAAATGTTGGAAACAACAAAAATGTTATTTTCAAGAACTTTAGGCCAGGCTGCTGTTCTGAGTTGATCTCAAATACATGTAATCTGCCTTTTAGTTTGAAAATTGACTTCATTAAATTGTGTTGGATTAAAAGGAGGTTCTGTGCTTTTAGAAAGATGTCAGTCCATGCTTTTGTTCACAATGTTGAGAGTTTCCTGAGATAGCTGATGACATTTCAGAATACGTTTGCCCATATCCTTTCTTCAATCGATAAATTAAGTACTTGATAAGTTAATTTTGATTTTAAAGTAGTAAATATAGGTGACTTCATCTAAAGGCTTTTACATCTGGCTGCGTTCAGTAGTTATGGATGAGGAAAAGAATCAGCTAAAATTCATTATTGCTGGTGATGCTTTATAGCATGTTCTGTAAAAAAAAAAAAGCCTAAAACAAAAAAACAACCTGTAGGTTGTCATTTTTAACATCAAATAGTTACCTACTCTGAACTGTTGGATACAACTGTGGAAGGTGTACTTGGTGTTTTATGAGCATCATTGTAATTTGTTTAGTCAACACCCTACCTGGAGAATAGAGGTTGCACTAACAAATAAATACTTGGCAGAAGCTGCCAAATGTTCCATGGTTTTAGGATCGTAAATTCTGATTTTTTTTTTTTTAATGTGTGGTGCTTTTGAGGTCTTGGGCATTTGAGGTCATAAGTTCAGTAGCTTTCTAAGAGACTTGATGTTTGGGGATGGGGGATAATGTAGTAAGGGGCATGATTATGCAGTGAAGTTCGAAGTAGGCGTATCTGGAGTGCTGTGTCCATGTCTGGCCTCCCCAGTTCAAGAAAGACAGTGAACTACTGGAGAGACTCCAGCAGAGGGCTACGAAGATGATCAAGGGACTGGAGCACCTGAATGAGGAAAGGCTGAGAGACCTGTGTCTGTTTAGCCTGTAGAAGAGAAGACTGAGAGAGGATCTCATCAATGCTTATCAATATCTAAAGGGTGAGTGTCAGGAGGATGGGGCCAGACCCTTTTCAGTGGTGTCCAGTGACAGGACAAGGGGCACAAACAGGAACACAGGAAATTCCATCTCAACATGAGGAAAAATTTCCTCCCTTTGAGGGTGGCAGAGCACTGGCACAGGCTGCCCAGAGAGGTTGTGGAGTCTCCTTCTCTGGAGATATTCAAAGCCGCCTGGACGTGTTCCTGTGCTGTGGGTGACCCTGTTTTGGCAGGGAGGTTGGACTAGATAATTTCCAGAGGTTCCTTCCACTGCCTAACATTCTGTGATCTGGGCAAGAAGGTGCTGCTCCCAGATTTGAGATGCCACAGAAGGTTTCTCATAATCATTGGCAGGCAGAATTAGCGCTGCTTGAATTTCACTGGTAATTGTTTGCATCCAGGTTTGTACAGAAGTCAGTTGAGACGGCTCCTCGGTTCCCACACTGGGAGGAATCGCAACCTTCAACTGAGAATCAGTCATCTGGAGGCAGCAACTTCCCGTGCAGCTGCAGTTAGCTGCAGATGAGTTTGAGGGGGTTTCGTTTTTGCGTAGTTAGCCATCGCAATGAGGCTCGCTATCCACGAATGGTACTGAAAATGTCAGAGGCTGGATTTGACCAGGCTTCCAGAAGCGACCTTGTTCTGTCATGTGGTAGTGAGGAGAAGCCAGAGTTGGTCACATCAGTGAGGTTCAGCATAGCAATTTGTAAATACTCTTGCAGAGTGTGTATGTCTCTGCTAGAATTGTTAAAAGGCATGAAGCTGTGTTTTCTAATCGTATCATTGCACACAGCTTGCACTCAAGAAGAAGCTTTTGCTGTCCCACAATCGAACTGTTTAGCCATCTTTCTTTACCAGCAGTCAGAGCCACCATTTCATGAAGTTGATGAGGGTATTGCATCTGCCATGTGAAATACGTGGTGCCTGATGGACTCCACCTTCGTAGATTGTAGGATAGGGGCAAAGGCTGGATGTGGAATAAAGGATGTGGGAATAATCCAAATAAATAATAATTGGCAGTAGTTTTTGGAGGCCTTCTGCCACTCACAGCATTGATTTCAGTTGCTTCTGTGTAAAGGAAAATATATTTTATTGGTTAAATATGTAGATAAGTGTAAATTAGACTCTTCAAAGGGAATGCCTATGTAATTATTAAGTTGTCCATAAACACTCTGATCAAAAGGAGTAGTGATCACCTAAAAGTGTAATTAACCAAATTAAGATATGGAGAGATATAAATTTAGTGGCTGTAGGGAACTGGATGCTAAAGTAGTGTTATGTTTGTTTGCCCCTTATTTTTAAACGAGAATAATGCACAAAATGTGATCATGTAGTGTTCTGCATGTTGCAGTCGGCAGGTCCTCATCTGCTCCTGTTGTTTCTTTATTGTGGATTTTTTTTTTCCCCAAGAGCTTTTTATGCAGAAATTCAATGTGTTTGAGCTCCGGAGCAATTGGTATTGAGCCAGGATGTGCCAGTGGGCTTTTTCTGAATAGCTGGTATCCTGACAAATTTAATGCTGATACTGTATGAGAAGTGTGACCTGGACTGATGGCTCTCTCCAGTGACTGAGGCTTTGAGAGGTTTTGGATGGAATTTTGTCCTTAGAAAAATACTTGCATGAAAGTTTATACTCAGCTTTGTGGATATTACTGGCAGAAGCAGAGTCAGCTCTCCTTGCTCTCCAGTATGTTTTAAACAAGCGAGGACATCTCCTGAACAAATCGCCATATCCACCATCTCCCTTAATCTCTCAAAGTCTGCCAACAGAGGTGCCAGTGGGAGTCATGAAATATTTTTGCGGATGAAACTGGAGTCTTGTACTGAAATGCTGCACAGGGAGCGTTCACATCTGTTCTTATTTTAACACATGGGTTTAACCACAGAGGAGTTCTAGGTTCTTCTGGAATATTATGACTGATAACCAGAGCTTGTTTTTGCTTGAGCTTTCCAGGATTTTAGCAGCTAGTGTTTCTTTTCAATTTGAACAGCATGTTCTGTCATGGCTAATTAAATTCCTTCTGGCTGATGTGCAGATACGCACTGTTGATGATGTTAAGTGTAAACATTTGTATGTTATTTCTTCTTGAACATTGCCAGGTGACACATCATATATAATCATGGCAATTTTGATGAATCATGTTTGCAGTTTGGCTCTTCAAGGCTGGTATGGGAAGTTTTTGTTACAAAGTGAGCATGAGAATGAAATGAGTGTGGAAAAAGTATAGAGGTCTTCCTCCTCCTTTCTGTACCCAGAATATCATCAGGCACTGTCCTCAGTGGCAAATAATGGCCATTTTAAAAACCTGGTATTAAACTAAATGATTCTGGCTGTTCTGACTGGAATGTGAAAGTTAGTTTAACTGCTTTTTTTTTTTTTTCCCATTGGAAACACCACAGTGGCAAAATATTTTGCATAGGTGATTAAATTGAAAGCGTTTACAGATACCTCATGTAATCCATGCTTTCTGCTTTAAAAATAAACAACCCTTCCTCAGCTTAACGTATTGATATGCAGGTATCTTAGAAACTAGTGCAGATTGGTTCATACAATAAATATTTCAGTTGCAGGTCAGATCTTGGTCTCCTCAGTTGCATTAAGTGGTCTTATTCATGGTACTGGGTTATTTGTATGAGTGGGGTTTGCAACATGCTGCCTCCTTGACTTTGAGGTACTGCAGGGCCAGCTGGGGCTTGGAATGCAGAACTGCACATTCTGGATGCTGCTTTAATGATGCTGCAAATTAAGGTCACCGTTATTGCAATGTATATTAATGCATGCCTTTTTTTTTCTATTTAAGGTTTTTGGATTCAAAGCATAAAAACCATTACAAGATATACAATCTGTAAGTATGCTCTTATAGATGTATTTTCCAAAATAATGTGTTCTAAAAATAGCTTATGAGTGAAAGTGGCTTGTTGCTGTACTAAAGCAGAGCTAGAGATGTTTTGCACATTTTTTAAAACAATTAAGCCTGATTGAGGGCACTGTTACTTCATTTAGTGGAGCTGAGTGAGGTTAAATGAAATGCTGGTGTGTATTCATATTACTTGAACACTTTTAAATGACTTGGCATCTAGCCCATCTGGAGCTTGTACCATGTGATTAAAAAGTGAAAAGTAATTCACAGCAGGCTTTCTATTAATGTCCACAGTGAAGAAATTGCCAAATTAATACTTTCCTGTTTTTTTCTTTTTTTTTTTAATTGAACTGTATTGGTACCTAGGTTCTGTTCACTTCCTCACTCTTCTTGACTATCCTTGTTTATTACTTTGGAAAAGCTGTTGTGACAATTGGTAATGTGATGGTTACTCACTTTTACAAATGTAGTGTTTTCCTCTGAAAACTTGGTTATTTAGAAAGCCGTTCTTGTTACAGAAGGGATTTTTTTGTTTTTGTTCCTTGATCCTCTTTATATGTTAGCTTATACTAATTTCATTTGTATAAATGATTTGTCAGCTGATACTGAAAAGTAGGTCATAGTTTTCCTACCCCTCATTTTTTCCCAGAAACCTAAGTTGAAGATTTATCGATTCTCTGAGCTGTTAAGGCTTTTTTTTTTTTAAATGCATGTTTCTAAATATCTTCAATTAATGGAAAAATTACTGTAGTATGGAAACCCAGGCAGTGCATTACATTGTAATCTGCCGGTCATTAAAAATAAGTATTCAAATATGCCTCTTAATTAGTTGAAGGATTATGCATCAGGCAACTCTGTTTCCTGATGCTGGAGTGAAGTGATACTAGAAGCTGAGAAATTGCATACTAGTCATATAAAGCCTGGGGTAGGATGTGACAGAAAAAGATATGTAAACGAAATATGCATTGAAATAAACTCATTGGACAGCTTTCATAGAGTTCTGTGAAAAAATTACTTTATCCAACTTAGAAGCTCTCCAGCATTTTAATAAATGCTGTTTTGGTGGCACTTAGGGTGGAAAAGACGGTGCTTCCTAGAATAGCTGATAGCTCCTTCTGCATGTAGGTGCAAGCTCTCTAAAGAGGCAACTTTCTGGATATCTTCCTTTGAAGTCTTCTGGAGCTCGGCACTTAAGATCTGTATCATATAAAATCCAGCCACCGTGTTTTTAGTAGACCCCCCTGAAGCCTCGTAACAGCTTCTGCTTGGTTTGAGGAGCGAAGCAGAGCAGGACAGGTACAACTGAATTTCCTCCTGCTCCTTGGCGCTGAGTTCAGCTGTCAGCTTCTGTGAAGTGTGGCTCTGGTATCACTTACGAGATCAGGGTTTGCTGAGCCGCCTGATACTGAGCTGCTTGTTTCGAGAGGTGACAGGTAAAAACAATAGGTTGCTGTGTGTGAACTTCAAGGCTCGGTCAGAAAGTGTTTAGTAAGACTTTTGTGCATCTTAGCAAGTAGCTCCTCAGGGAGGTGGTGCTTGAAAAGTTTCCATTTTGCTGTATGCTAGCAACCTCATTTTACTTTAGAAAAAAGCAAAAACTAATCCCCCAACCCTACAGAGGAACAACTTTAAAGTTTTTAAGTGAGAAATGATGAGACAAATGCTTTTGACATTTATGTTGCTGATACATGTGTTTTCAACTGTGGAAAGAACTTGTCCAGGTGTGCCAAAGGTTTTTGTCTTCAAGTTCTTTATTTAAAAATTCTAACTTTTCAGTTTTTGGTGCAAGAACCTCCCATTGATTTTTCCTTGTTTCTAACTTCAAAACAATCGCAAGTGAAACTTCCTAAAATTACTATATTCACCCTCAAATGAAAACCTTTGCAGGATGAAACATCCTTTTAAAGTGCATGGGTTTTCTTCTTCCACAAAACATGGATCGGTTGCAAATGAAGATTCAAGTGATGACTGCACTGCTTGGAAAGCATAGCTTTTAAACTGTGTTTCTCTGGCTAGAGAGGCTGGGTTCTCTCTTTATTGTTATGTGGGCAAAATTTGTACACATTAAGTACATAAATGCCATTAGCTGAATTGTTGCAATGTTTGGTCTCAAGATGGGAAGAAATTGCAGCCTTTAAGTATTTTGGAGAACAGCATCTCTTTAGATTAAGCTGAATTTTTGTAAATAATCAACCTATTGTCTGTCTTTAAAAGAAAAAGATGGGAGTTCAGAGGAGTTACGTGATTATATTCAGAATTATTTCAAACACTGTCACAGGGTTTGAGTTCCCTTAAGGTAGCTGTTATATGAATCTGATAATGTTGAGCAGTTTTATTTAAAAGGATTTAGAGAGATTTTTCTGAAAGGATGCTTAAATGATGTCAGTTATGCCACATCCTTGCATCTTGGGTTTTAACTTCCCAATGAATGTTTGAGCATTCAGTTTCATTTTGTCTCTTGTGTTGGTTTTCTCATGTGTTCCTTTCAGTAGTATCCTTTAACATGTTCTTCCGGTTTTGTCTCCTAACTTCACATACTGCCAAATTGTTACCTCCCCTATTGTAGTAATGTCCATCTTCTCCAGTATATTTCTTTTAACTGTTCTACAGGCAGATAGTTAAAGGAAGGAGCTGTAATGAACAATGTGGATTTTATGTGCGTACTTTCTGTACCTCTGTGTATATGAAGGTGGGCTTTGGCATAGGCTGCCATCTTTTTGGTAGCCTATAGTCCTGTCATGAGTGGGATCATGATTTTGATCAGAAAGGTGCCTGGCTGGCAGCACTTGGGATCTGGGTTGCTTTACACTCCCTTTAATCATAAGAAGGATTACAAGAACCGTGCCAACCTACTCCCCGCCCCCAAAATCCAAAAAAAATGTTCGAGCTTCATTGGGAGATCTGACTGTATTACAGTTCTAATAGTGTATAAAAAACCCAAATGGAACGAAAGCATCCCCCAAAGTGCGTGTCAGTGGGATCTCTGCTGCAGATACACATTTTCTGTAAAATGAAATAGGAGTATATTTTGTACAGCTGTGTCTGGAGCTCTGCATTTGTGTGCAGCTCCCATAAGAGGGCATAAAGAGTGACATGGCTGTGTTCTGTGCTCAGTTTCTATCCTTGGTATCAACACAACTATTTTTTTGTCCCTTATGATATTCTACTTGATACTCTCTCAAACTTCAAAATTTGAAGGCTTTTTTGCCCATATGTGGATTTTTTGTTTGTTTTGAAGACTTTAATCTCTTACTACCCCTTTGAATTGGGCTTTTCTTTAAAAGGAAGAAGGAAACTTTCTTGGATAAGATCCTTTGTGTTAACTGCTTTGCTTCCTAGCAGCTTTGCCCAGCATAGCTGATGGCTGCTTCAGGTGTGATGACTCCATCTTGAGTGGTCATACAGCGTCTAACCTTTCTTCTCAAAGGCTTGAGTGCAGATAATGTTTTTTTGAGTCCCACCTGCCAGCTTAACCTGTGCTGTATCACTTCTGACCCACACAAAGTGTCAGCAATGTGCTCAGAGCTGTAAAAACTGCCAGACTTTTCCCTAGCAGAGGCTAGAGTCAAGAAGGCTCTGGAATTCAGAGAAAGGGAAGTGCTGAGTGCATGAGCAACCCCAACAGACCTGCCTCTGTCCCTGGTGTATGAGTCTCATGGCCAAAGCTCAACGCAGCACATGCGGCGCTCCAGTTATGTGCAACAGTTGTACAAGTAGGAGCTGAAGAGTTTGCATGCTGAAAGTGTCAAGTAAGCTCCATACGGCTCCAAAGGCTGCAGTCTTAACATACCTATTAAGGAAAGATAAGTTCATACTGGTCCTGAAACTGGTGTGGGTATTTGAACCCTGTGAAGAGTACAGGTTATAATCAGAACAGAAGATCTAGATGCGTGTTGTCTACTGAAATGACTCCTAGGCAACCTGGAGGCCTGTTTTGAAGCAGGATTGTTCTCATTTTCCTTCTGAACTGCATTTTCCCTTGCATCGTGTAGGGGTGCATCATTTTGCCTGCAAAGAGCAACTCCAAGGAAAATGACCGAAGGCATCCACTTCTTGCTGTCTTTCCCTTTACCCCCAACATCTGATCTGGCTTGTTCCCTTACAGCATGCCCTTTCGGCTGTATTAGAGCCCTACTGATTGCATTGTTTACATCTGGTTACTAATGTTTGTCCTGAGGCAAGTCATCCTGCAAGACTAATACAGTGTGGGTTGCTGTGCTACTAGCTAGCTACTGTTACAGAGTGGTGGGATAGACATTGATGCAACTTCGAAGTCTTCAGAAATGTGCCATTTTCCAGGGTCTGTGAGGGGAAAACTGACTGACTGGCCTTTTGGTTTTTTTTTGAGTTCACCTAATTTCAAGAACAAATTCCAAGGTGGAGAGAAGTATCACAATCTCTTGATCACTTGATACAAGTGATCTCTGTTATAATATTCAGTGGTGCTTTCAGTTGCCTGTGGTGGCCTTGTGGTGCTCCTGTAATTGGAGGAAGAATGCTTGCTTAGGTTGCACTAGCCAAGGGTCTTTGAAATGTCCTTGTGATCCCTGCCACCCCTAGCACCCATGTTGTTGTTCAGGGATCTTGACATGTGTTTTGAGTTCAGAGTCAATTGGATGAAGGTCATAGCCATCTACTCTTTATGTATTTGTGTGGGAGCATAAAGCTGCTCAAGCAGCTGGAGCTGTTAGTACTACAGTGTTAAACAGTAATAGGGTGTTGTGTTACTTGTGTGAATGACTCCACTGAGAGTCGCACTGACTTGAACATACTGATGGACCACAATTACCATAAAGTAGTTGTTTTTCAGAAAAATAACTGGTGTTTTAGTGACCAACTTTATACATCTGCAATAAAACAGTTTTTCTCTATGTAACCTCTAGCTATAATTTTGAATCATAAAGGTGATGGGTACACATGATTTTCCCATATGTTGATCTGCATGTTCCAAGGTGTGACAGATGTTGGGAGTGCCTTAGAGACTTGTCTTGAACTCTTGTCTGTTTTTCTTTCTTAGATGTGCTGAAAGACATTATGACACAGCCAAATTTAACTGCAGAGGTACGTTTTTCTGTCCAGTGTTTGTTCTTTGCTTTAAACTTCAGTGTTTCTGGATGAAAGTATAAAGGAGGAGCTTATATTCATATTAATAGTAATGTAGGGGATTTGAGCACAAGGAAAGGTGTCAGATTGCTTTGAGTCACTGGAGGAGCTTGCTGTGTTCTTGATGCTTTCAAAAAAGTGTGTTCCTAGCAGTTAACTAGATCAAGGCCTAATAAGGCAATCAGAAGTCTACTGTTGCACAAATTTTTTGCAGAATGGGTTATATAGAAGTTTCTGTTAAATTCAATGTGCAAACAGTGTAAAATTTAGATGTGAAGCTTAGAGAACTCTGTTTGTTATGCAGAAGCATCACTTAGAATAAAAATGGGGAACACTTAAGTCACTGTTCATATAAAAGAACTTTTTGGAACAAACCTTCAATTGCTTTAAAAAAAATAAAATTAATTCCCATGTGATGCCTCTTTGAGATTAGTTGGGTCTTAAGACACTTTGCAGAGCTACCAGAACCAATGGGGAAACTTTTAAGGGCTCATTTTGATCAGATCCTTGGAGAGTGGAAATGGATGTACCTGTTTTGTCATTAACAACTCCCCAGGTAATAAATAAATACAGATTCACCTTTGCTTTTTGTGCAGAGGAACATCTCTGTGCACGGTACTAGAGCTTGTAGTTCCTCTTCATGCAGTGCTTCAGAATGGTTGGGTAGATAAGGAGTACTTGTGTGTATGTAATTATAGGAGATGAATAAATTTTGGGCTTACTGTCTCATACTACATCATAGCAAGGGCTCAACTTCTTCTTTCATTATTATTTTAAACCATTCCTTTAGTTGTAAAGAGGGTGTTTAGAACGTGATCAAAATGTCGCTGGCTGCTTTAACGTCTGAATGTAGGAGGACTGAAATTTTCGTTTTGAAGTCATCTTCACTCCTGATTTGCTCTTATGACGTTGAACGACAGTGTGCTAAAACCTTACTCAATACATCCAAGCCAGAAAGAAAGTATTTTAAGATCTGCTTGAAAAGTACTTTGAGTAAGAGGAGAAAAGGCGTAAATGAAAAGGATGTGCTTCTAATATGTCCAGAACATATGCTTGCTTTAATTTATGCTTTCTGTTACAGGGGTGCTCAGCTCCCTTCACAGTAAATCTCATCCCAAAATGTTGTTTGCGACAGCACCTTTCACAGCTCCTCTGCCTTAGACAACACTGTTGTAGGGAGCTACATGTTGCCTTTCTTTCTTTTCATCCCTAAATTAGTTACCTTAGATAACCAAGTTGGCGACTCAGAACTTCCCTTAGCAGAGGAACAGCAGTTCTACTTTAAAATCTTCTGAAGTGAATTTATTTCAAAGGGAACTTTTCATTTGTACGCTTAGGATGAAACACTCAGTAGTTCATTACTCAACTTGGATGCTCTTGCATCAAATTCAAAACCAAATGTTGAAAGCTCTTATTTGGATGCTAGCTTTCTGTCTAGAGTTTTGGAATTTCTGAAGTACTTCTATACTAAAAATTGCCTTCTGCTTTGCCACAGGCAAATGCTATGGGATTTTTCTTGGAATGTCTAGGGGCTTGGAGAGAGTAATCAGAACCATTCTCCATGCTGTGTGCTCCAGTGTTAGGAACCAAAATCCATAGAGGACCTGCCACCCACTAAGCTCAAGGTTGTGCACCCTAATGTTTCCTTAATCCCTCTGCACCATTTCAAGACATGCATTTCATCTGCTTCTCATTCCATCTTTGAAGAAAATACTGCCAGGTTTGCCTGTGATCCCAAATCTCAGAGAGCAGCTTCAGGATGCTGTTACTACTTGGGATTTTTCAGGCCGTTCTTTCAGAATTACTTTGTCTCTCCTCTTCACAAGAACCTTATTGGATGTAGTTAAGATAGACTCAAAGCTGTATGGACAAATTTGCAGCATCTCCTAACAGCTGCTTTTCTTGGGGATTTCTAAATAAAATCCTCCTTACATTTACATCTGCTTCAGAAAGTGGCATCTCTGTAAGTTCACATAAAACTGTCATTTGGGCAGTCGTTGGATCTCCCATGTGGAAGAATTTATTAGTGTACGTTCACGTTTGTTAACCTTTGCCGCTTCTTTAACAAAGATTATTCACTTTATTGAGCCTACCTATTTGGTCTCCTGGGAGACCAAGGGGGCAGTCTGTATTGTGACTGAATATTGAGCTAGCAATGTGCCCTTGTGGCCAAGAAGGCCAATGGTCTCCTGGGGTGCATTAAAAAGAGCATGGCCAGCAGGTCAAGGGAGGTCATCCTCCCCCTCTACTCTGCCCTGGTGAGGCCACATCTGCAGTGCTGTGTCCAGTTCTGGGCTCCCCAGTTCAAGGACAGGGAACTACTGGAGAGAGTCCAGTGGAGGGCTATGAGATGACCAAGGGACTGGAGCACCTCTCTGATGGGGAAAGGCTGAGAGACCTGGGTCTGTTTAGCCTGGAGAAGAGAAGATTGCGAGGGGATCGCATCAATGCTTATCAATATCTAAAGGGTGGGTGTCAGGAGGATGGGGCCAGACTCTTTTCAGTGGTACCTGGTGCCAGGACAAGGGGCACAAACTAGAACACAGGAGATTCGGTCTGAACATGAGGAAAAACTTCTTTTCTTTGAGGGTGCCAGAGCACTGGCACAGGCTGCCCAGAGAGGTTGTGGAGTCTCTTTCTCTGGAGATACTCAAAACCCGCCTGGACGCGTTCCTGTGCACCTGCTCTGGGTGACCCTGTTTTGGCAGGGAGGTTGGACTAGTCGATCTCCAAAGGTACCTTCCAACCCCTACCGTTCTGTGATTCTGTATATTGTCCTTGTGGATCTCTCCAAAAGGCTTTGGACTTGTGCTGCAGTGCAGTCCATTACTTCATCCCTCACTTCTGCTCTTCAAGTCCTTGGGGATTCATCAAAAGGAGTCTTGCATGTATGACAAGGGAGTAGTACTTATGGAATGAAAACAAACACTTGCCAAAAAGTGAGATGTAGGTTTTTTTAGACCAGAAAAGGATACGGTGGTTCTAGCTGAGAACTTTTAAATGAACCAGACTGGCATTTATAAGATCCCTAGTCTGTCAATTGAGAATTGGGGTGCACTTTATAAAGTGCTGTTCTGCTGATGAAAGTAGGACAGCCCTATGTAATCTGCCAGTCAGCATGGCATTGTCTGTCATCTTATCCGAGGCATTAGAGGTTTGGGTGCTTCTCTCTGCTCATGGCTTATTTTTTTCTCTCTAGAGTTTTCTTTCATTTCCTGCATGGTCCCTTGAAATTCTTTCCATCTCTAGATGGAAGAAGTGTTTGTGTGCATCCATGTAAGAAAAAGGACAACTATGGTGGTTTGACTTTAAAACCCAGAAGTATTGCCAGTGCCTTACATGAGATTTCTTTTTCAATTACCACTTTCTCATATGGAAGTTGCAGTTTTTTTTGTTTCACCACCCCTTTGAGCAAGGTCTGAGAGTTTGTTCCCAATGTAGACCCAACTGTGCTCAGAATTTTTCAGCAAAATTCCTATTGTCTGATTAGGGACTGAGGTCTGGCCCTGTTTTCTCTCAGCAGGTAGTCTAATTATTGCTTAGGGTAATGGGTTTTCACAACGTTATTCTTTGTGTCAATGTACTCTTAAATTCTAGAAAATTCAGGATATAAGATACAGAATTTGTGCCACTTTTCAGTGGTGTGTGAAATAGTCTTTTCATGTAGCAGGATGCCTGCTTATGTATTACTAGAGAAATGTCTGCAGTGCATATAGTATGCAGTACATTACTGAATAATACTGGAATAAAAAATGTACTTATCTATAAGACGGGGTTATTTAGAAAGTTAATTTTTTGCATGCTTGTCACACAGTGGACCTGTCTAATTGAGCTTGCTGTTATTTCCTTTTGAGGCTTTGATAAATTACTGCTTCTCATTGCAGTTGCACAGTACCCTTTTGAAGACCATAACCCACCACAGCTAGAGCTTATCAAACCTTTTTGTGAAGATCTTGACCAATGGCTAAGTGAAGATGACAATCATGTTGCAGCAATCCACTGTAAAGCTGGAAAGGGACGAACTGGTGTAATGATATGTGCATATTTGTTGCATCGAGGCAAGTTTTTAAAGGCTCAAGAAGCCTTAGATTTCTATGGGGAAGTAAGGACCAGAGACAAGAAGGTGAGTTACTTTCTGCTCTTCTGTTCTCCTACCTGTATCTTTATGCTTTTCCTGCTTGAGGTCAATTTGAATAGTCAAGCCCTTTAAGAAATACTTCCCATCAGTTGTAATATCTGGTTTGATTTAGCTTTAACACTACTGGATCAGTGCAATTGTTCTAAATGAAAAAGCTTTCCTAAACAGCAGCAGCAATTAGTCACAACACTGAAACAGTCTGTTTTCTTCCATCTCCTGTTCAAGATGATCTGCACAGTTTATTTTAAATAGCCTTTTAAATAGCATTCTGCTGTGTATTGCATCAAATGGGCAGTTGATGAGTGAACTTTCTTGTTCAGCGTTTTCAAGCCAAATAAGAGGATTATTCTAGCTTTTTTTGCCTGAATGGATGAGTTGTTCATCTCCTCAGGTCCTCTTAGCTTCTGTGGTGGTGGTTTGGAGGTGCGTAGTCATTACAGTGCGTGTTACAGTTGAATATCCCAACTGGAAGAGTCTGCTGTTGGATGCCCCTTTTTAATAAAAGGGTGATTAATCCTCAGAGCTGAGGCAGCCTCAGAGCCTGCTTCATGAGGTGCTGCCATTTAGTTTCTTGTACTTCTGAGGAGAAATAGGGGGGGATGTCATTTCAGAGAAGTTATGTTCGTGGCTGCAAGAGCTTTCTGTTAAGACCTTGTCAGTGGTACAGACAGCAGTAACTGTATGTTGGACTTTTCTGGTATGGTTGTGCCTCATTTAACCTCCTTATTTGAAATTTAACCTCATTTAACCTCCTTATTTGAAATCTTCTCCAACTATAATGAGGTGTGACTTGCAAGGTCACTTCAGCAAGCTTCCCCGCTCATCTTCCATCGTTTCCTTGTGTATGTTGGTGGAGCAGCCCAGGGGGATGATACTGGCAGGCCAGTTTCACCCTGCTCAAGTACCGAGTGCTCTATGTTCCTGTAATATTTGCATAAAGTATTAATTTAACAGTGTGTAGACCTCTTACAAGCAGAGCTTCATGTTTGAAGGCTCTTGAGAGCTGAAGTGTCACGTAAGGGTTTTTAGAATTGGCTGATAGGTCATTGGAAAGAGCAAATAACTTCTTAGTTTGCTCTCTTTACAAGATGGAGCTGTTATTCCATGAACTGCTGAGAAGATGGTGGTGGTGTGACACTAGAGCAGAGATGGTGTCAAGGTTTCCCATCGAAACCTTGGGGCTTTTGGTAGGACTGCACGATAGTGAATAGGAGTGAGCTGTGTAATGAATAAACAGTGTAGATTACTGCTGCTGGCAAAGATTATCTAAAGAGCTGGATCATCAAAAGTATAAAACTTAACAAATACACAGTGAAGCATGTTGTACCTCAGTTTCCCTGCTGTAAAAAGAGGGTAATGTTTTCTGCGTGTTAGTGTGTTGAGGGTAAGGTCAGTTAAGTATTCATCAGTACCCCAGTGGTACCTCTGGCATGTTTGAGGTAATGGAGAATTTAGTAAACAGGAATAGTGAGAGCCGTGTTTAGCTTCACCGTAAATATTGTCTGTAACCAGCAACTTTGTTTTGGTTTTCGTGTGTCTACTGGAAGAGTTGATTTCCCCCCGCCCCCCCCCCCAAGCTCCACTTGAGCATGATTATCTTTATGTGGACAGTGGGCAGCGTGTGATTCACGTAATCATTAAAGTAGATTTTATAAGCAGTTATTCCAGTGCAGATTCTGGGAGCTGATTCTTCCCTTGTGGCACGTATTTCAGTGTTATACGTCAAGTGCTGCTCTCTGATTTGACACTTCATCGCACCTTTATATAACTGACTTCCTGGACTCAAAGTAAATGAGGCATTAAAAGAGGTGTTTGTACCTAGGGACAAGAGAATGTGCTTTTTTTTTTTTGGTTGGACCAACATATGCATGATGAAGGAAGACTGGCTTTAATTAGGTACTGAATTTTCTTTGTTTAAACAACACAGGGTGCGCACTTTGTATATGGCTGCTCAGAATAGTCTAGCTAGAATCGCTGTTGCCATCAGTGTGCCTGGCAGAGTGATTCTCGAGAGAGTTTAGTCCATGCCAGCAGGAAGTGTGTGTCTAATTGCAAGAGGAAGTATGACTAATTGGTCAAGAGAATAACCTCAAGTACTTCTGTAGCAAGCTTTTCCCAAGTGTGTACTGGGAGAAGCAGCTTTATGGAGGCCTTTGCAACATGGAGAGTTGTTGTAAATAAGGTTGACAGTTGCTAGATAGTCTGTTAATGTACTGTTGACCTGGGAAAGGTAGTGGGGAATAAGACACTGCAGAACTGAGTCTAAAAGTCTGACTCTGACCAAAAATTTTTGTTTGGTTTTTTTCCTCTGTAAGCTGCCTCTTTTGACTTCTCTAACTCCTTGTAGTGGGGGGGAACTCTTTCAGAAGAAGGGAATGATGAAGATCAGAAAGTATTGGCTAAATGGTTGTCTATCAGTCACCACCACTGTAGTATATCAGGACTGATTTCTATTTTCCCTTTGAACCAAGGGAGACAAACTGTTTTCTGGAATTGGTTAAAGAACTGTAATTGTCCAGCCTATTCTCAGAGCTGGAGGAGAAGTAAACACCCCCACTACCACCCCCCTTCAAATCTTCTAAGTGAGCTGCTGCGTCCACTGTTTGAAATTGTTAGCTTATCACCTGTTAGCTTATCACCTGTTTTTTCCTTGGACACTGAAATACCACTGTGATGACAGAGACTGACAACTTACCTTCCTACAGCCTACTCTGAAGGGTTTTATGGTGAGGACTAGACTCAGAAAGAAGTAGGGTATAGTCTATGCAACAGATAGATATCAGCTGGGAACAATTATTCAAGTGCTTGAGCTGGAGATGATCCATTCAGGAGCATTCTTTGACTGTATTTTTAGGAATGGATCCTAATAGTGAAACTATTTTCAGGAAATGGAAACCAATTATTTTGTGCGAGGAAGTCTTAGGATGACTCTTTGAGCACGGTAGATATTCAATGTATGATGTATCAGAGCTGGTCAGTTGTAATGCCTGTTTGCTTGAAGTACTCAGGTGACAACCTCTGCTAAACCTGATGCTGTAAGTCTGATCTGAGGCTGCAGCTTTAGTTTTACTCTCACAGTAGGGTATGTTATTAAAGTGAATATGGGAATATGACTTCCAAAAATGTTTGTTCTTCATGATACTGCCTGTGCTACATTGAGAGGAGAACCAGGAGTAGCACCTGACAATTTTTATGATGTCCACACAGCTCAGCAGTGCCCTGTGAAACTCTGGCATAAGGACTCGAGGAGCTTATCTAATGTCCATTTTAAAAATGATGCTGATAAATGGGAAATGTAAGCTTCTCGAGGAGAAAATACTTCAGCTGCTTCCCTGTTCTTTATTCTTCTTGACTAAAAGTAAGCAGGGGGTTGATTGCACCTCTCGGAATATTAGCTTGTTATGAAAGTCTTCTGCTTTGAAATCAGGCCTTTGGAAAATGGAGAACTTCCTGTTCCGCTTCAGTGTGGCTGGTTCTTAGGATCTCAGGGTAAAGGCTATGTCTCTGGGGAGTTAAAATCTCTGGCTGCAGGGATAAAACTGCCCTCTTGGCTGAGAACAGGTTTTGCTTTGAGACCAGCTATCGCTTTATATAGCTGCAAAAGTGACTGTGTTCCCTTCGTTCTGGTCCCAGCCCTGGTTGTCCTGGTAAGGTGTGCTGGGGTTTCTCTGTGGGGCACATCCTTTATGGCATGAAGAAGCTATGAGCAGAGAAGGATGTGTTTTCCTTACCTGCATAGTTTCATTCTAATTGACAGCACTGGCAAATTACTGATGGTTTGTTCTGAGGCTGGGATTTTCTCAGTCATGAAGCTTAGATCCCAGGAAAGCAAACTTTAAAGCTCTGCGAAGTCGTGGGTCTGATAACTGCTGATATGATATCTGAACCAAAAACATGGTCAGTGTAGAAGGCTATATAACAAAGTACAAGTGCTGTAGGGAAAAGTCTTTTTGTAATTTAGAAACACCTGAAGTAGTAAAGAGACATAATTATCAGCTTTTTTTTAAATAGTGGCAGGAAGTGAATATTTTCATGTGTGCAGAATAGATGCTTACTAAATTGAAAGCACACTGGCCACTCGTAGCTTATGGCTGTTGTAAGGTGAAACAGGTATTAGAACTAACAGTTCATAGAAATACTGTGTCCTAGGTTTTGTGACCAAAATGCTCATAGAGTCGTATATGAAAACCTTTTGTTTGTCTCCAGTTTATTGCAATTTCACATTTAGTTTTAATGCCAAAGCTTACTTACTGATGCTTTTGCAAGGATATAATATGGGTTGTTATATAAACCATGTAATACATTTTCCAGGAAATTAAATTATTTTTCATCTTTATCACTTTTGCTTGAAAATATTAGCTAGAAAAGCTTTAAAATTATTCCCTTACTTGAAGTTTAAATTGATTTAAAAACAGTAATAAAAATGTTCTTTGGTTATATGTTCTCAAAGCAAGTGTTTACATCAGAGTTGTAATTCAGCTGAGAAGTCCTTCATTTAACAGTTTGGGCTATTGGGCCTATATTAATGAAACATTCCACTTCTGGTTTTTGTGAAGACATTTCAGAAGGGCATTTTGTAATAGACGGTAGCATCAGTCTTGAGTACAGTGATATTAGCAAACAAAATTAGAATCTTTTGACTTAAACTGCTGTCAAAATGGAATTCCTGTATTGGTGCTTTAAAATTTGAGTATGTTCAAGGCACCTCCTTCTTAACTTCCCTACCCCAAAAAAAAGCAGCAGCATGAAACCATCTTTTACATGACCTCACGGTGTCTGAGGTGTGTGTTTTTAAGATATTAAAAAGTCTGCATTCGTTGCCTCACTGCTTGAGAGGGATGTTTGCAGATACATACTAAAGTAACTGGAAAGCCAGTGTCCTGCTTGTTCCGTGATGGGGACTGGTCGGTAATTAATTGCCTGGCATTAGATAACGTGTGCAAACAGCTTCATCTTAAATGCTCTGCAGGAGGAGTACAAGAGATGTGGATGCATGTCTAGGGAAAAAGGAACACGTACAGAGGCTGTCTTTGGGAATGGTTTGGAGGTGGTTTATGTCTTTGTTAGTCCTTGAGGTGCCCAGGATGGTCCACATTGAAGAAATCGTAGAGGGTCCTCATGAATGACTGTGCTAAACGTGCATGGCTGGGTTTCGGTGCAGTGTAGAAAGCCATGTGGCACTCCCCTGCTTTCTAGGTACCACCAGCTTAGATGCTTTACTCCATGTTCCGGTCTCCAGTGTAGCTGCTGCTGAGGTGTACTCGGCATAAATCATGATGGTCTATTCCAGGTGCTTTAGCTACCTTTTCATTCATGATTTATTTGCCTTTAGTTATATGAGGTAATGGGAGGAGCTCTGTTAATAATAAATGGTCTTGATGTTTTTTGACATTTGTTTTCCCTCTTCAGGGAGTGACAATTCCCAGTCAGAGACGCTACGTGTACTACTATAGCTACCTGTTAAAGAATCATCTGGATTACAGACCAGTGGCACTGCTGTTTCACAAGATGATGTTTGAAACAATTCCCATGTTCAGTAGCGGAACTTGCAGTAAGTACCCAGTGCCCCGTTAACCTCCTTTAGCTCTCATAAGGAAACGCATTGGCCGTTGAACTTGGTTTGCTTACATGGCAGTTACCATTCTGTTCTGTGACACTAAGAGCTGCACATCTTGATGGAGAAGATCATACTTAAACACTTCTCATTCCAAGGTCTGCTGGGTTAGTGTGGTCTATCCACTAGCATCCTCCCAGGTGTAGTAAGTTTAGGTCTGTGAAGGACTCGTATGGTTGTTTTACTACAGTTTTAAATAGGGAAGTATTTAACAGTTTGAAGATAAGTGATGCCATATACATATATGGATATTTCGTCCATACTTCTATAAAAAGCCTTTTTTTTTTTTAATACAGCAACTCTTGGGAAACATGAATTGCTGAAAAACATTTGCTTAATGGCATGTTGTGGCTTCAAATGCAGCAACATTACTCTTCCCATGATGTTTAAAAAAAAATAGATCAGTTCACCGGGGCAAATATCTGATTAACTCTGGAGTAAACTTCTCTTTATATGGAGGCTTGTAAAGTGTTAATACACCTGTAAACAATTAATCTGACTTGCTGATACACCGTGTGTTAGTAAGGAAGTGTAGATTCCTTGAAACTTTGAAGTATAAGTACAAATTCACTTCTGTCGTTCAGTTGGCTGCGTTACAGGGCAGTAACTGCCTGGTGTTGTGTGTTCATTTTTTGTTCGTGGAAAAAGTTTTTCTAATGGTTTTGCTATGGGGATTACTGCAATGTGTAATTAATTCCAGTTCCTCCTGTGACTTTGATTAAAATTGCACTATTAATATTCTTATAAGACGGTACCTGAACATGTAACGCACGGAAGAAACAATCAAGCAACTTGTCAGGCTAGCCGTATTTACAGGAGGAGGAGAAAGGGAGGAACCTCTGCCAAAAAACCCCTGCCTCTAGGGTAGAGGTGTGGAAGTTACAGATTTCTGCAATTACTGCTTATTTAATGTTTTGGATAAACTGTGCTATACTGGTGAAATCAAGCTACAAGTATGAATTGCTCACGTGAACATTAACTTGTTTGTCTGTACCGGGCTGTTAGCATGCTATTTTTGCAGCAGGATGTTGGGATAAACGAGAGAAGAAGATTACAGTAACTATCAACTTCAGCATCTTTGTCTACTGCAATAGTTTAAGTTTCTGTGGAGTTTTCATTGATTTTTCAGAATGTGAAACCAATGGTCTGTGTTACTTCTTTGGTTATGTTATCAGCTGCGGTGGTAGTAATTTTACCAACAGATGATAACTTTAAATCTGACTTCCTTCTTATCTTCCTTCTGTTTTAAAGTCACTGATGGAGCAGAGTCCTGTCTCTCAGGTAAAATGAAGGGATGACAGGGTTTCATGGCTCTGAGGATTTGAGGGAGATAAGTGGCGGTTTTATAGCTAGACCGTTCAGCCAGATAATGTGTGTATGCTCAGTAGGGACTTCTACAGCTCTGCAGGAGCGGTTTCAGGGCGGCTACACACTCTACAGCAGGATATGGTTCAGTGTGTATTGTCTAGAGAGCAGTCTGCATCCGATTCTAACAGAGAAGTTGGGAGCAAATGCAGAAAGACTTCTTTGAATAAGTTTCATTTAATATTTCTGGCTTTCATGCTGGTGTTTGGTAATTTCCAAAGAAAATCTGCTTAGGCTGCACCAAAAAGCCCTCATAATTTCAGCGATTACCCCTGCAGATTTAATTTGGAAAGTTACACCATGGCTGGTACTTCTTTGGTGATGGTGATTTACAGGACAAACTTACATGGTCTATGTCTGTATAGTCTGTCAGTGCTGGTTGGCTTATGTATTATATGTTAAATTTTGTCCCTGTTTTTGTTTGTATAACAGTTCTGTTTGTGTAAGAGTAGAAATCAGTTTGTGCTGACACGACCATCCACTCTGCAATTCAAAGAAGAGACGATAAAGTTACATCCATATAATGTAGAGATGAGAGGCAACATGCAAGGAAAAGTCAAGAAGTTGTCACTTCATATAGTAATTTCTTCTATTAAAAAGAAACAGCAACTTTCCAGGAACCGTATGGTTGCCTTAAAGTATTGCTACAAAGGACAGCAATCTGTTAGGTTGTTTCCTGTAACATCTAGCAAAGTTTGATGCCCTGCAGGGTTTTACTTTTAATAGATAGTTATTTAACTTTCAAAATACCGTAGCTCATGATTGTGATTCTGATACTAATATTGTACTTTTTGACACTAAGGCATTCCTTACAAAGTGACGCTCTGTTTTGCCATGCAGATCCTCAGTTTGTGGTGTACCAGCTAAAGGTAAAGATATTCACCTCCCCTTCAGGACCCTCAAGACGTGAAGACAAGTACATGTACTTTGAATTTCCTCAACCTTTGCCGGTATGCGGTGATATCAAAGTGGAATTTTTCCACAAACAGAACAAGATGTTGAAAAAGGTTGGTTTTCTCTGGAACTTTTCTGGAAAATACTGTTGAGCCAATCCTGATGCAGGGCTGTCATGTTGATTATTCTTCAGTGATGTGTAATCACAGTATTTAATTCTTCAATGTCTGGTTTTCCCAAGGAGAGAATCTACCACAAAATGAAAGCTGGATATTTTGAGAGCTGGTGAGATTAAGTACAAAGGTTGGATAAAAATCATACTGGATATGTATTGCAGTCGTTTGGGTAGTAGTGAGTAATCTAATTGAGGAAGAAACATTCTCATTCTAAAAATAGACTTGCATACTGAGTAAGCTAACTCCAGCTGTTTTCTTCACTAAATTGTGAATCTTCCTAAGATTTGAGCAGCCACAGAAGATCCTGTCTGTCTGTTTGCTGATTTCTACCCATCTGTCAAATTTGGTTGAATTTCCAAGATAATTGAGTTCCTACACACTTTGTAAAAGTATTTCTGCAATCTATTCAGCCATCTCTCGGTTCCCAACTGCAGTGCCTTGACATTAGCTGTTTAGAGAATTCACACAGAACTGAGAATTTTCAGTGTCTTCAGTTGTGGGAAAAAAAATTAATCTAGAACTTATTTTGACACCAAAGTCAGCGAGTTCTTAAAGATGAATGCATCATCGCTGGGTTTCATTAATTCTGGTGCTTGTGGAGCTAGTTTGCATCTACCAAAGTGAAAGGTGAGGATGAGGCTGTGTTGATTAAAGGCTACCTTTGTATTTACTACTTAAAATTCTTTATGAATAGTTGTGCACTTTTTAACGGATGTTATAAAACCTTAGGAGCATTCATTGAGTGAATCCTGTGTACAGGCAAAGCATAAGAATAAGAAAATACTGGAGTGGATTGGGAGATAAACGTAAGCAATGAGATAAACACAGTCTCTTACAACTGCGCACGCAGATTGTACCTACTAGATGTGCGTGTAAATACACACGCATACTATTTTGTGGTCTTGTTCAGTCACAAGGTATTGTTAACTAGTTTAATGGTGTAATTTCACTAGCTGGAAATACCATGTTCTGTTGTTTGCTATGTGCTGATGTCTGAAAAAGTTTTTAAACAAGTTCTTAATGGGAATATTTTCTTCTGCCTATTTAATGAGATGTTTTATGTGGTCAATGCGGCTATATGCAATACAGAGAACTGTAAAACAAAGCATTTTACAAGTAGAAATTCTACTTTAAGTCAAGGTTAAAATTATTGACGTGTAAAACCGCAATGCATAGGAGCCAGTTTTGAGAAGGGACTTTTAATGGAGCACCCAGGTAAGTACTGTGGGCTAGACATAAGGGATGCAGGGAGGGGATGAAGCAAAACCCAAGCAGAGAGACAGGGTCCTGTTTTGTCTGGTCTCTGTCCTATCTTTACTGTGAATTTGTTGTTCCTTTACCATCTTCAGTAACACATGGATTGTGAAGGGATTTTAGGAGGCATTGTGCTGCACTGCCCCTCCCTGAGTAAGCTCCTGAAATACCACTGCACAGCTCAGATGTTGGAACTTGTCTCTGTAGCACCAGGAATGAACTCCTGTATTTGTTTTTTGCGCTGAGATCCAGTGATGGTATAAACTAGAGCTCCTCGTTATCACATACAATTTCTGTAGTATAAATTCAGTCTTCAAGAGTGTGTAGAATTGTCTGCAGAAACGCAGCAAGCATGTTACTATGCTGTAGTTTAATTTCAGTGTGTCACATCAACCACGGTTTCATTTCTTAAGAATCTCTTTGTAGTTTCTGAGTAGCTGGTTGATTTATTTTTTTATTTTCTTTTTGTCTGTTCTCATCAAGTACCCTGACTATTCAGGCTTTGTGCAGAATAGTGCAGAGGTGCTCCTTTTCCCTGTGTTTTTTGGACGCCTAGGACCCAGAAGTGCTGAGGTGGTGAAACCTCTTCTTTCCACATCTGCAAGCTTTTTTGAGAGATAAAAACTGTCCCTTCACTAGTGGAAGTCTTTTGTAAAGAAACCACCTTGATAATCTGCCTCAAAGATCTGTTGAATCTAGTGTCTAATTGTCCTCAACCTTGTGTAAGACTGGAGGTCAAAAGAAAGTAGGTATATGGTGTTACGCAGTTCTGGTAAGACTACCTCTATTAGCTGTAGTGCCGTAAATGCAGACATGAATTGAGGGCAGCTGGGACTGGATCTGTGGATCCTCTCGGATGTAAGCATGTTAGTCTGTTTTAGGAAACCACTGCTGAGGTCTTCATATTGAGAATTAGTGAAATACTCTGTCTCTGTGTGCTTTGGCACTAGAGGAGATCCTTCCACATGGTCCTTTTGACAACTTGTTACATAAAGTGACTAAGATGGGAATAGGGCAAAGGTGAATATTTGTGTCAGAAAACCTACCTTGGCACAAAGTTGAACACATTTCTCTGTGCAAGTGTTTAACATCTGTGCCTGTTCATTTTCCAGATAAACTGACTCTACACAGTTTTTACTCAAAACCCCAAAGAAGAGGGTCTTCCATTGTGGAGACTTGTTGCATTTTGAAGATCACATCTATGCAGTGATCACCTAATTAATGAGGAACAGCATAATTAGGAGTAACAGGATTTTATATTTCAGAGATTCTAGTTTATTCACATATGTTTGTGAGGGCTGGAATTACAGGTCTGTTGCCTGTCACTGGTGCTTGCTCTTCCAAGGTTTTCTTTTAGCAGATGTATAGGTAGTTGCTAAAGAAGTCTTCTTGCACACACATAAAGGCGTCACATATGTACCAGTCTGCATTTTAAGTTTCCATAGGAAACCTAATAAAAAACCCCACTGATCGCAGCTGAAGCACTCCAGATTCACTCACCTGTACTTGCTTTCAAATTTCTTAATCCTCTGAAGAACAGTAACATTATCTGCAGAACCCTGTAGTATGGAGGGTCCTCATCAACTTTGATCAAGCTCTTCTTGGATAAAATTATTGTGCATGAAACAAAACAAGCTTGAAGGATCAAGTGGCATTAAGCACCTAGTGTTGCAGTGTCCATGTGAAATTTAAAGCAGTCAAGTGTCCTTTTTTTTTTAGTGGCAAAACTTAATTTCAGCAAATCCAGTGGCTATTGAGAGCTCACCTCAGCCAAAGGATTATTGGTGCTGGTGAGAAGATGTTGGTAAGAGGGTGACTGCTTTGAGAAAGTTACCCTGTTTCAGCTCTTCCATAATCAGAGCCACCTGGCATCAGTTAGTAAGTCCACAACTTTTGGTCGTTTCTTGTCTAATAAAGTTGTTTACTTTATTCTTGGACCATTTCTTCAGTATGATGTAGCTACTTCCTTTCAAGAATGAAGTGCATGCTCATATGAGAACAAAATGGATTGAGGCTTGAGTACAGATATTATGTATGAATTTCTGATGGGGTAGATGTTAGTAATTTGGGGGTGTCTTTTGAGCATGATTTTTTGTTTTTCTGACTTGCAGCTTGGCGATTCTTCCATCTCAGACTGCCACTGTAGTCTCTCTAAGTTTGCTTCCACGTATCTGTGGAGCCTTTTTTTTTCCAGTTATGATGTTGACGTGATAATCTTCAGGTATTTCAGAGCATCCGTGTATCATTCGGTTCAATGAGGGTCTGTTTTAAAATAATACAGAAGATCTTGTAATCTTCCTGCCTGCGGAGCCTGGGGATAAAGGAGACCTTTCTCAGGAGTCCTCCCAGTATAGATGAGAGGGAGACATTGGTGTGGTTTTTTTTTTTTTGGTAAGAGTCACTGCTGTTTTATACCCAGTCTCTAGCGTAGGCAGGACTGATGGCATTGTTTGTGCTGTTGAGTGTGCCATTTCATCTCTTGAGTCTGTATAGATGAGAAGTTCCGTTACACAGTTCAAGAGGATGGGTGATTGCTGTTTAGCAAACACTGAAGAATGAAATCTGAAAATGTCAGACTTCAGCTGTTGTTCTGAAAATGGTACAAGAAGTTCCATCAGCCGTGACTACAGGAAGACTGTGAGGCCAGCTTGGAAAAGGTTGAAACATGATCTCCATATTCTGATTGCTGGGATAGCATCTCCAAAACCCTTAGCTGGCGCTGCAAAGTGATTGTAAGTGCCTATAGATCTCTGCAAAATTAAACTCTCAGGAGAGTATAGGAACTCCTACCTGATGGCTTAAATGATCTTGGATTTGGATCTCAGTCTACAGTTAGATGCAGATATCGGCTCTGTAGTGAGGTACACTTTTCTGGCAGTCTGAGAACTGAAAAACTGCACAAGGTAGAGAAGTATTCTGTGTCAAAATAGCGTGATTAAATCAGATTCTGTCTCAAGTGTCTGATACTGTACTGTAGATTTTATGATACAGATTTGGTTATGGGAAGAAATGCATCTGTGTTTTTTTTTTTTTTAAGGCAGATGCCTGTGATGTAATTGGAAGTGAAGCAAAACACATTAAAAAAAAGCCTCTAGCTAATACTCATTTTCAGAAGCCTGTTCATTAAATTGTGTTCCTGTGAGCACTTTATCTGGTATTCTGATTTGCTGTATAAAGTCCAAGTTCAGTTCATGCCTTAATTTTTAAAATTCCTATCTTTGGCCCATATTACATCATCTTGCTTCATTGTCTCCCATGAAATATCTTGGAGCCTGATGCTTTAGCTGGAGCTGGCTGAATCCTCACTTTGAATAATGAGTTTTGTTTTTCAGTGAAAGCAATGACACAGTTATCAGCCTTAAGAACTAATTCCAGAAAACATGATCATGTCTTCCCTCAGTTTGAATGGCTGTGCCATGTTCCAGTACCCATGAACTTAGCTTATTAAGCTAATTAAGTTAGTGTAGTGGGAAAGGAAGGAAAATAACGTGATGCTTTAAAAAGCTGGAGGGAGATAAAAGGATAAATGACCAGCTCGGCCAAGTTGTATTGTTTAGTTTGAGTCCCTGAAGACATCTGCGAATTTATCCCAAGGAAAACAAATTAAAAGATGTCTAGTGAGAAGTTTGTCGTCTGTGTTGTCTTCTCCAGACTCTATCAGTAAAGCTGAGTCCCTGCAGTTGCTTGTTCAGGCAGGCCCTTAAGTGCCAAGGAAATCCTTTTTGGTTTTGCTCCACCTGATGAAGTTTAAGGTGAGGCATAATGAGACCATGCCTTCTGCTTCTGCTGGCATCGGTTTACATCCAGTGGCCTTATTTGCTTTGGCACTGCTTTCCTCCAAAGCTGCTTCAGCGCTATTGGTATAAGCCATTTTCCGTCTATCTGCCACAGCGTGTTCATCAGCTTCGTCCTCTACTCTGCTGACCTCCCTAGAGGTGTCATGAGTGGCACTGAGGACCAGCACCAAAGTGGATTGCTGCTTCTGCATTGCGGTCCTGAAGAAGGATGAAACATAGTAGGACCATCACCTCAGCTACAAGAGTTGGGATCTCTCTTAACTGTGGTCATGGTGTGGAAATGCACTTTTTTCTGTGAATCCTCACTGGAAGGGTGGCCTTTTCACTACTGGTGAGACTGCGGGTGGTATATCCACCTGCTTACAGAGCTGTTGGGTGCTGGAAACATCAGCTCAGGCTTGTCTTTACCCACTGTTTATTGCAGACAGCACCTGGACTCCAAATCCCTCCTGTTGTGTAGCTTGAAAGCTGATACCATTGGTTGTTTCTGTTTTGACCTGAACTGATGTGTTGGTTTGAGCAGGAGTAGCCATCTCATCTCCTTGGAGGACTTTGAGGGACTCATCATCTGGGAATAGGAGGAGCCTGGACCAGGTTACTCTGAAGATGTCTTCATGGGGATTTTGCCTACTGCTGCTTTTTTCATGAGGCATCATCAGGCAGGCTGATGACTTGTTGCAGCATTACAGAAGATGTCTTCATGGGGATTTTGCCTACTGCTGCTTTTTTCATGAGGCATCATCAGGCAGGCTGATGACTTGTTGCAGCATTACAGAAGAATAAACCTTCTTGCCCAGGATGTTCATCCTCTACTTCCAGATCCTGGGGTGGGCATTTTTAAGACCATTTCTGAAGTAGCGGTAGTGAAGAAGAAGGAGGGTGCTAAGTGTATGAGCCAGTTGGGCCTGGGAAGAAGGTACTGACTGCTGCCTTGCATGGATGGGCTCCAACAAGGCTTCTTCATAGATGTGATAGCGTAAAGGGACTTGGTGGCAGTGGCAAACATCTGTTAGTCTCCCAAGACAACTGTAATCGCAGCATGTTAATTTGGTAGATGAACTTGATTCCCAAAGATACTGGAGAGGCGTGTGTTGAAGTGAGTAACTGCTTAACTACCAGAAGGGTCTCTGACTGAATTACTTAACTTTTGCCTTTGCTGTTGCACTTCCTTACAGGTTGGGGGTCTCATAGGTGCTTACAGAAATGCACACAAGCTGGATGTGTGTTTGTGTGCTTTACCTAAAATACTGAAAGTGGGTCTACTGAGCTTTAGTAGGGAAGGCAGGTAGAAGTTGTTTCATCAGACGCTTCTGAGTTCCCAGTATTTGTGTGCTTATGTGTTTTTATTAATTTGTGAGGAAGAAGAATTTAAGTTAAGCAGTAGTCTAGCTCTTCCCTGCCCCCTTCTCAATGGCCCAGGAAAATGTTGTGATATTTTGCTGGTGCCAGATTGCTTTCAGTGGGGAGGCACGCTCATATGATATGCACTAGAACCACATCCACCCACGCTTACCAGCAGAGGGGAATAGCTAGGAAGATGGGGCAAGACCTAGATTTTCCAATAAGAAACTGGAATTAGGTCTCTCTGGTAAATCAAAATATGTAAATTAGCTCAGAAGGAGTCGGTTCATGTTCTGGTCTGTTATAATATCAAGGAATGTTAGATTCTAGTATGTGCTAGCTTTGTCACCCCTGCAGCTTTAACAGAAACACAGAAGTACTGACTATTGTGGGAAGACTGGCCATTTGTGTTTTAGATCTTTTGCCTGAAAACTCAAACTGGAGTAAAATAGAAAGTATCATTTGTAAAGAGGAAGTAAATGTCGCTCAGTTTCAGATGGAGAAGTGCTTAATGTGCTAGTCAGGACCAACCTGCTAATGGTAGTTGATCTTGGAAACATCAGCTGATGACTGACAAAAATACGGCAAGTGATGGAGAACTAAAACAAGAGCATTCAGTGCATCCTATGGAGCTACTTAGCTGAGAGCTTAAAGGTGAAGTTCTTGGGCATATAATCTTCAGAGATTGTCTAGCCAAGAGCAAAACATTGCTGCTTATTCAGTAGCACATATGGAGACAGACACTCAAAACGACCTTCTTAGTCATAGTGATAAGCATGTAATGTACTGGCTGATATCAGCTAGTTCTCCAGTGACTTTTAAAAATCACGGATAGATTTATATTTTGCCTCTTTGTACAGGTGTACCTGTTGCAGTGTTGTAGTGAATAATCTAACCTGTACCTTTCCAGCTGTTGGATCATCATCTGTCAAGATCTGCTTAAGTTGAATATACTTAAACTGTCAGCGCCACATCTTCTCAGTAAAAACTTCCTGTTGCGTGGAAGGACAGCAGAGACCTTCAGAGTCTTAACTTTATCTTGGTACTCGTCAGCAAGCATCTGACTGGTAGAAACCATCTCTATACAGCAGTAATAAATCCACTATAATAGGAGTCCTGTATTTGTAGGGTGGTTTTGCTCAGTTACAGCTATTTCCGTATGAAAATAAAGAAAAGCATTCTGTTATGCGGGAAGCTGTGGGGGAGGATGTCCTCAGTTGATAAATGTTACTCACCTAAGCTGGGTTGCACAGGTTGTCCGTTAGGTTTGGCTACTGCTTGGCAAAGTATGAGCAAAAAAAAAAAATCTCTTTATGCCTTGTGATTACAAGTTTAAAAGTTGTTTAATTTGTTGTCATCTGCTTTTTTGTAGGTATGATTGTTTTAAAACCAACTTTCAATAAGGAGTGACTTAAAACTGAGTTTGATTAGTATAGAGTTTTGCGTATAGTGTAGGAGAACTGGTGAAAATGTCTTTGCTTGCAATGTAACCGATGATGTACTGTTGTCCAGACAAGTTTTGTTTGATATTACTGATTTGTTTTTGACCAGATGATGATACTAGTCTAATTAATGTGCTACTAGTAAATATTAAAGCAAGCTTGTTCTTTGTGTTCTTCCTTCCCCAGGACAAAATGTTTCACTTTTGGGTAAATACATTCTTCATAGGACTGGATGAAAATTCAGACAAAGTAGAAAATGGAAGTCTAGTTGCAGATCAGGAACTTGATGGTATTTTCAGTACAGAGCGCTCAGATAATGATAAGGAATATTTAATCCTTACATTAACAAAAAACGATCTAGACAAAGCAAATAAAGACAAAGCCAACAGATATTTCTCTCCAAACTTCAAGGTCAGTATATATTAATGTGTAAACAAAGCTGAAAAGCTGCATGATGTTATCTGATTTGTCTGTCTTGCCTTATGGAGGAACCATTTGAAACTGCTGTCTATGGAAATTGAATTCATGTATTAGTATTGCCACCACTTACAAAGCTAGAAGCTTTGCTAAATTTATCTGCTTTTTGGGAAGTCGGTAGATGTTGAGAGACTGGGAGCAAAAGCTTTGGGTTGTTTCAGGTATTTATCAAAACCATGAGAGATGAGTAGTAGGAGACCCAGGTAGCATCTTTCCTGTACCAGCTGCGTTGCTATGAGCTTTACACAGTAATTCCTGAGTTGATTTGCAGAGGTGCCTGCTTCCCGGGAATACTTCAGCCTGTGAGTTCAGCTTTGAGGAATGTGAGCCATTGCCAGCACTGTTTATAAAAATGAAAAACGCATTTTTAAGAATTTTAGTGTTTTTTAACTTGCTCCTAAAATATCAGTTATACCCCAGCAGTGCTCGTTTGAAGGTAATGGTCATAGTTGTTTGTTGGAATGTTGCTTGGATCGGACTTTTAAAACACACACACACGTCATCAGTTATAGAGTGTTTTGTTCAGTCCTGTGTACTCTTATTGCAATCTCTCTGTGTGCTCACAGACATCTGGAAGGTAGGGTGGTCAAAAAGCTTAGTGTGGCATGTCCCGCTGCAGTGGTATGTCCTGCTGCTGTAACTAAGGAGTACCAGGGGTTGGTGCAGATATGCAGAACTCCTTCAGCTGGACTTGACAAACTGCTGCTTTGTCAGTTCTTTATTTTGTCAGAGGTGGTAGTGAGAGGCTGGCTAACGTCAGAAGAGCTCTTTATTTCCTCCTTTCCAGAATAGAGAGAGGAGCACTCAAGTGATTCAGTGTAGCAAAAAGAGCCATGCTGTTAAAAATTGCATTGTTACCTGTGCTCGGTTGAAGTCCAGGTTCCCTTTTTAAATGTTTTTTTTTCCTTTCCCAGGTGAAGCTATTTTTCACAAAAACAGTAGAAGAGCCATCAAATCCAGAGGCTAGCAGTTCAACTTCTGTAACACCAGATGTTAGTGACAATGAACCTGATCATTATAGATACTCTGACACCACTGACTCTGATCCAGAGAATGAACCTTTTGATGAAGATCAGCATACACAGATCACAAAAGTCTGAATATTTTTTTTATCGGAGATAAAAAAAAAAAACACAAAAAAAAAACAACCACGAAGAGTGACAAACTTGAATAAACTGAAAAAAGGACCTTTTTAAATGGCAAAAGGACATAGTGTCAGATTACCAATTATAGGAGAACAATTCTTTCCTGACCAATCTTGTTTTGCCCTATAAATCTACAGGGTTTGACACTTGTCCAGTTGGAGGAGAAAAAAAAGGTTACTTAGCTCTGATATGTATATACCTTTTTGTGTCAAAAGGACATTAAAACTTCAATTAGGAACTATAAACATGGCACTTTCCCATTTTATTCCAGTTTTATAAAAGTGGAGACAGACCTAATGTGTATACGTAGGAATTTTTCCTTTTGTGTTCTGTCACCAAACGAAGTTTCAAAATTATACAGGTTCACATCCTGCCCCTTTTTTTGCACTTGTGTGGCAACAGAAAAGTCTGCAGTTGGCTAAGAGATGTTTCTAGAAGGTTTTACTACATTCTAATGCATGTATTTTGGATGGAGGATGGAAAGTAATGCTCAGAAAGGAATATAGTCCGCTGGAGCTTGGCCTGTGTACCGTATCCGGCTATTTACATGCACCTTTCTTTAGCATGCTACCGTAATTCATCCTGGACAATTGAAGAGTCGCCGCTGTCACTGCTTGTTGTTTGTGCATTTTATTTTTTTAAGTGTAATGGTGCTAGAAAAGGCAGCTAGAGGGAGTGATTCTGTAAAGTGGTACAGGAATGAACCTTCACAACATCCTAAAGACCCACAAATGAAGGGAGAAAAATTATTGGGGTCACAGAAAGGAAACACAGCAACAATGACTTAACCATACAAATGTGGAGGCTATCAACTAAAATGTGGGCTTTAAACAAATTGTTACAAAATTGACAATGAATTAATTATTTTTTTCTGAATTGTAATGGCTGCTCCATCTCCTGTGTAATCAAGGCCAGTGCTAAAAGTCAGATGCTATTACTGCATACATCAGTCAACATCTTACATTTATTATATTAGTTTTTCAATCATATTCCTGCTGTGAATACTTCATGTGCTGCCTTGCAAGCTTTTTTCTCATTAATATAAAAATATTTTGTAATGGTGCACAGGAAATTTCAATTGGAGATTCTCCAGGGTAGTGTTTGTTTTGAAGATTTATGATGCATTTGTTCAATCAAACCTCTGTCAGCCGTTCTACCCTTTGACCTTACACATTCTATTACAATGAGTTTTGCAGTTTTGCACACTTTTTAAAAAAAAAAGTCATTAACTGTTAGGGAATTTTACTTGAATACTCAGTACCTACAATGTTTTAAAAACAGACATTACACATGATGCTCAGAGGGCTGGAGCACCTCTCCTATGAGGACAGGCTGAGAGAGTTGGGGCTGTTCAGCCTGGAGAAGAGAAGGCTCCGGGGAGACCTTATAGCGGCCTTCCAGTACCTGAAGGGGGCCTACAGGAAAGATGGGGAGGGACTTTTTACAAGGGCCTGTAGTGATAGGATGAGGGGTAATGGCTTCAAACTGGAAGAGGGGAGATTTAGATTAGATATTAGAAAAAAATTTTTCACTGTGAGGGTGGTGAGCCCCTGGCCCCGGTTGCCCAGAGAAGCTGTGGCTGCACCATCCCTGGAGGGGTACAAGGCCAGGTTGGATGGGACTTCGAGCAGCCTGGTCTAGCGGGAGGTGTCACTGCCGAGAGCAGGAACTAGATGGTCTTTAAGGTCTCTTCCAACTCAAACCATTCTATGGTACAGAGGAAACCAGTGTTGCAGTAAATTCTCAACACTGTGCGTATATGAAGATGTGTACTTCTAAAAAGCAGAGCTTGTCCCAAATACATTGTTTGCTATTAAAACAAACAAACAAAAAGTAACAAACCACCCAACAAATTAGATTTCTAAACTGGCAGTGTTGTATTACTTGTAGGGATATAGTCAGGAGTAGGGCTTGAGATTCACTTTCGGTATATAATTGCCCAGACTGCAGGTGACTTAAGAGTACAATTACTGTTGCATACAAATGTGAAGTAGCTGACAAAATTCTTCTCTCTAAAGTATGCCATGAATAGCTGTCCCCAAATTGACACTTTTTTTTAGGATGTAATACACCCCCCCTTTTAATTAACTTATTGGTGCTGACATTGAAGTTCAGTAGCTGTGTTCTCGCCTAGATAGTAACTGTGTATGGAATCTGTAAGGGCCCTGTACAACAGCATTAATGGTAAGAATTTGAATGAGACAAGGCAGGATTTCCAGTAATTACTATTGGTTAACGAAGGTATAAAATGCCTT
>VYZM01007489.1:1518-31171 GCA_013398915.1 Dromas ardeola | reverse complement strand
ATATAAATATATATTATACATACTCTCCTATACTTTATTTCAGTTACCACCCCCATAGAAGTTGACAAGAATTACTATGACTGAAAGGTTTTTGAGTCCTTATTAAAACTTTATTTATGACAGTATTCATAATTAGCTTGAACTGCATTCTGTAGGTAATCTTTCCTTGAGTTTCTGGACTGTATGCTTAAACCTTTTTTGGATGTGCAACAGCTTACATGTCTGAAACTACTTGAAGGCATCACTTCAGTAAGAGCTTACTGTTAGGCCCTGAAGCATCCCCAAGTCTTTGGTAGCCCCACTCAAAATATTTGCCACAGCTACTAAAGGGCAGTTGTATAAATAGCATCCGGATTCATTCCTGTGGCACACATTGTAAACTGAAGTGGAGTTTACATGCAGCATCAAATGTTTCAGCTTTCCAAAAAAAAAAAATTTATTTTTTTTTTTAAAAAAAGGATGCTAGTGTGCAAGTTCCATGTTTAGTCATAGCAAATGTGTGCAATATGTTAACGATGCCTGTGGTTGCCACAAAGTGCCTCGTTTACCTTTAAAATACTGTTAGAAAGTGTCATGCATGCAGATGGATGGGGTGGAACTGTGCACTAAAAGGGGCTCCAACTGCAGTGTTTGGCAGAGCTGCCTTTCTCTGCCAGTTCAAATTTTCAGTCTGTTTTCATATAGCATATATATATATAGATACTAAAAGAAAAAAAAAAATCAGTCTGTTAAGCAGCCTTACTCTGATTCAGCCTCTTCAAATACTATTGTGCTGTGCAACAGTGGCTCTGTGTGTAATGCTATGCACTGAGAATACACAAAAACCAAGTATGACATGTACAGGATAATGCCTCATACAAATCAGATGTCCGTTTGTTATTGTGTTTAACAACCCTTTATCTCTTAGTGTTAAAACTCCACTTAAAACTGATTAAAGTCTCATTCTTGTCACTGTGTGGGTGTTTTATTGAAGTATTTTGAGTATGGAAACGGTCATCTAAAATACTTTGCTTGTAAGCCATGAAATTTTGAGCATGATTGTAGAGCAAAGGGTGCTCCTTGTGCGTCAGGGGATTTTTAAGGGAACTGCAGCTTCAAACCCTTTTATGTTCAGAAGCTTTAAACAAGTGTAGGCATTGGTAGTGCAGATTGTGTGCAGGGAGATCAAACCCTTTACTGTGCTGCTATCACGGTGAGATGCATCACCACTTTCTTGGGGAACCAAGCCATTTTTAGTCTCCAAGTAAGAGGACTCTTTCCAAAATGTGTATTACCTTATTTTTAACGTTGACTGGTGCATCTCCAGCAAAATGTGATGCAAGTCAAACCTGAGAAGTCTTTTCCTAAAGTGGCTTTAAACTGGCAATGAGATGCATTTTTTTTCTTTCCCAGTGGAAAAAGCATGCTTAACAGGTATATTGAGCACGTAGACTGGGGTTTCTTCTTTCTTGTTGCTCATCTGTTTTCAAACTAGACTTTAAACCGGCACTTTGCTTAAAATGTACTAGTGTTCTCCTTTTCTGTTAGGGTTACCCTTCAAGCCTCTAGGAGAGAGAGACTGATGGCTTGGTGCATAGCCTCTGTGTTCCCAGTGATGGCGAGGAACTAGGGCACTGTTTTGCACCCCGTGAGTCCTGGGGATGCTGAATTGGGTTACTTTAGATAACTGTTGTTATTCCTCCTTCCTTTGTGCTGGTGTTAATGTCTCAGCCTCCCATCACATCTGACTGAGCAGCTCCAAAAAATGTGCCTATCAAGTAGAAGTTTTGTGCTGCGTGGCCAGTTCTGCTCTTCAGTGGCAAGACAAGTGGGAAGTAGTTTTGGTGCTTTATGGGGGTGGAGCATTTGCCAGCTGTGTCTGGCCCTTCCAGGTGAACGACACAGTTAAGGGCTTTACACCATTTTAATAAAACAGCAGGTGGTACTATCCAGTCTGTTAACACGTGTTCCTTTTTTTTTTTTGGGTAAGCTTGTTTTTCATCCAGAAAACGAAAGTAGGGGGGTAAGGTATAGAAAGGAAGGATGGGAAGCTTTAAGGAAAGTAGTCTGGACTGTGTTCAATAGGTTGAGTAGCTTCTATAAATATATAGATCTATGTATACGAAGGGATTCTAGTCTGAAGACAGGTGAAAAGTTCTGCTGAAATGTGGATAGAGTATTTGTATTTGACTTACGCTCTTTTCCTGTTGACTAGAAGTCCCATGCTCCAGTATTTAGCAGCTAAAAGCCACCACTATAAAAAAAGTTTATTTTTCACATTTACGGTTACACGTATGAGTGCTCTGGTGAGTGCTGTGATGATTGCACTTCCCAGGACCAGGATGGTGCTGGGTGCCTGTATGGCGGATGCTCCCATGTGCTCCATCCCTGCACCTGGGGTTTCCATGTCCTCTGACCGTCTCTCCTGCTGAAAGCTTCAGCGCGAATGCCCTGGTGAGCTTTTGCTATCTCTGGCGTCGGCAGCAAACAGCAACTCGGTTTATGGTTTATGCGGGTCTCTTTTTAGACAGCCATGGAGTGATTGTTAATAATTAATTGCATCTTTTTTTTTTAAAACTGCAGCTAGACTTACAAACTTTAAGAAGGAATTATATTGGTAGCAGGCTCTTTTAAAACACTTTTTTTTTTTTTGCAGTTGCTTAGCATTTTGGTTATGAAATGAGTGATGACATCTGCTAGTGACGGTGTTTTCTGTATTAGTCTAACCAGATTCGCTCAAATGCTGTGCTGTTGTGATCCCCCGGCCCGTTGTGGCAGGGAGGTGAGGGTGTCCCTGTTTGGCTGCGGTGGGAGCCAGGAGACACAGCCAGGTGCAGTTGGTCCCCCGTGAGGGGTGGGCTCAAAAAAACGAGCCCCATAAACCAGCTCCACAGGCTGAGGCTATTGATAAAAGGCGGGGGGCAGGTCGCGTAACGAGCTGGCTCAATTTTTGGAAGATGTCTTCTGAAAAACATATGAATCGCTTGCTACTTCTACTTCTTTGGTTTCTTCTCAGCCTTATTCCTTGGTATCTTAAACTCCCCTCTTTCTACATCTGTCCTTGGTAGTTATGGTCCTTTTTTCATACAATTGAAAGCGCCTTGTGCTAGGCAGACGAGAAAATCCATTTATTCGGAACTGATGTGTCTACTAGAATAAAAATCCGTACTTGTTTTTTTGCCTTTTTGGTATCTCTTGCTCCCTGCGCTTTAAGACTTTTTCTGGTTGGGCTTTTTTATGGTGTTTCATTATTTTCCTGTGTGTTTCTTCTCATTTTCTGCTTTTCTTCTGTGCCTTCAAACTTTCTAGCCACGGGTTGCAATACAGGACAGGTAGTTCTTTTCTGCCTGTTTCTTATTTAATCTTTCTTTCTTTATACAAAGCTTTAGTCTGAAGGCATAGTAAGGAGAAATGCTTTTAGGTTGCTTTTCTTAAAAGAATAGTTCTGAAAAATGTCAGGGTTGTGCAAGTTCAGCAGATGTGTTTGCCTGGGTGAGCTGCTGATGTGCTGTACGAACCTGCACATGTTTATTCAGCCTAATGGGAACGATGAGCACATGTACTTGACTTGTGATGAGCAACCTGCATAAAAAACCCTTGTTAATTAACTGCTGGCCTGTGTTTTCCAGCTGCAAATATTTCTGTATGGGTTGTATTGACTATGGCAAAGGAGAGGTTTTAGTGGGTTTTATTTTTATTTTTTGAGGACTCTTGTGCTTGATAACTTACCTTGTGTCCCATAGCTAACTCCAGATGGTGAAAATAGGTGGCACGTGAGGCATCCATTTCCTGCTTCAGAGCCTGTTCATGGAAGAGTTTTAAGTTGATAAAAAATAATACTTTAGAGGCTGAAGCTTGTACGTTAAAATACCCTTTGTATAATTCGCGCTGCTTTTGGCTCTACTTTTTTTTGGCCTTTGACAAACTGGAGATAGTATTTTGATTATGTAGGGTTTGAAAGATGAAGGGGCTTGAAAGCAGGTGGGAATGCTGGATCAGGAAATTTGAGCAGGCTGGACAGATATCAGGGGTGCCCTGTCCTCCACGACGTTTGTGTAGTAGAAGGAAAATGTCAGAGGAAAACGGGAAGGATTCTGTAATGGAAATACATGCATGAATGAACATTTTAAATGGAAATTACCGAGTTTCGAGGATAAGAAGGCAAAGTCTTTGATGTAAAGCAGGGTTTGGTAATGGGAGAGAGAAGCCTCATGGGTGGAAGCATGGAACTTGTGAGAAAAGGGGTGATGGCACATGTTTAGATGGATTTGCTGAGGTTTTGCAAAGATGGTATAAAACGGCTCATGAGAGGTGTCTGAGAGGCATCTGAAGGGTTGAGTTTAGGCAGGAGATGAATTTGAGAGGTTGGCTTGGGGATCATTTGCTTTAAAAGTGTTTGAAACTATGGAAACAGGATGGCTGACAGCTATAGACGCTAACTAGAACTGCAAACAGCTTAGGAAAATGTTGGCATTCACATGGGAGGATGGTGAAGAGATCATAGAAGAGATGGTAAAGATCATGCAGCAGTGAAAGCAGACTGATAACATCCACTCAGAAGCGAAAAGGAGAGTTATTTTCCTTCTCTGAATATTAGCACTTGGGAAGGACATGGCTTTTTCACAAGGCTTCTCAAGATCCAGATGTACAGTAAAGTATATAGCTTTATAGCTCATGATTTTTGACCGTCGGAAGGTTCAGTATTGCTCAGATCTGACGTACAGATGGGCTACTGGGCCAAACCAACTTGCAACTGAGACATGTTGGAGAGGGACGAGGGCCTGATGGCATCCTGGATAAACTGCAGCCCCATTGGAAGAGGAAGGGGCTGGAAGCAGATGGGAACCACTGATCTGGGAAATACAGAACAATAATAAAAAGCAGAAGAGGAAGGAGGTCCTACTGCCAGGTTGGGATTATTTTAACCCCAGAGGGTTGTCCATCCCCTTGGCTCTCAATTTAGCTCTTTTGCATAGAAAGGAAGGAAAAGCTTTGTACAAGAACCCAAGCTCACAGCTCATTTATTTTTGCCTTGCTTTATGAACCTACAAGGCCGCTTCTTGCAGTATGTCTGCAGGATGATGTCCTCACATCTTCCTGTTGAGTGCAGAGGGATGACACCTGGTGCCATACAGGTTGCTTTACATGAGTAGAAAGTATTTTGCTTGTTGGTTATTTCTTGATGTACTGCTAGTTTTCTCTCACCATTTAGCTTCTGATGTCTTCTTCAAAAGGTGTCCTTTTGAACCATGTGCTCCTTGCGAGATTTTCATCTTCTCACCAGTGGCACTCCGACATTCTTCGTGCCCTGGAGGCTCCTCCGTACCCCAGAATGATGGACATTTCCCAAGCCTTCAATGAGAGCTTAAGCTCTGAATGTGGTTGCTTGAGTGCACTGAGAAGATAGTTTGTGACACATGCTGCCAAGTCAACCCTGGGCATTCCTTGTGCTGATTTACCTTGTGCGAACACATTCCTTGGGAGGTATCTGCTGTTCTTGCTTGGCAGTTGGTGTGCGTCCGGAACAATGTAGGTCTTGGGCCCCTGAGGTGGCTCTGTAGTCCCCTGATGAAAGCTTGCTCCTGAGCGTGGCACACGCTGTACTGGTTTTGTCATGGAGGGTTTGCCTCCAACGTTGCCTTCACTTCTCCTTCTCGTGCTGGAGGCACCAAGCTTTGGGACTGGGAGATAAGGTGCTGTGAACTGTTCCTCTGACTCCTCCTTGCTTCCTAAGTTCAGTGAATAGTCTCCCACTTTGAGTCCATTGAGGTCTCTCTGCCCATCAGAGGCTGTTTGCTGGTTGCCAGCTTCATGACTCAACCTCCCTTGAAGCAGGTGAAGGGATGGCACCGAAGGGTGAAGTCCACATGTCCTTTTCTGGTTGAATCTGTGCTGCAGCACTCCAGGGGATGCCCTTGCTTCTCCTGGAGGTTGAAGCAAAGAAGGAAGATGCTGCAAGGAACAAGCTTTGCCGCCTTCATCTCTGCAGCTCTATCTGCAAACTTAGATTCCAGGAGAGTAAGATCTGGAGATCTTATTGTAGGGGAATAAGATAGAATCTGTCAAATTTTTATGTTCAAATAGTCACCCTACCTGTTTGATAAAAATCTTAGCTTTGGCAGAACGTATCTTGACCAGTATCTGGAAGGCAATTTGTGCTGGTGGTGGAAGTATGAATTACTTTATGCCAGCCTGTTGTTAATGTTGCCCCTTGGTGCCCAGTTGCTGTATTAACCAAGCAGGGAGAAGCAGATCCTCCCTGCTTTGCTGCAAAGGACTGAAATTGGGGATGCCAGACACTGACAAGATTGACTTCTCTGCAGTTAATTTGCCTGGCTGCTCTGCTGTTCCTGTGGGTGACAGCAAGATTGCAGCACAGCGAGAAGCCAGGACCTCTGCATTTGTGTCTTTGGTGAAGGTCCCAACCTGTGATCATAAGCTTAGCTGGGGTTGCTTGCTCAGGTTGCATACTTTGCAGAGATTTTTCCCTCCCCGCTCACTCTCGTCCCTCTTACTCCCTGTCCTCATAGCAAAAAAACTTTATAGGAAATTTTGATTACTTTGGTTCAGAGCAGTGCAAGAGCTCCTCAGGCTCCTCTGGGGAGGCAGGACTCATTTGTTAAGGATTTGACAGGTTTTGCAACACCAGGAGATGGCTGGGTGGATGCAGTTTTGTGCATGTGCACTCCAGTGCTCACAGCTGGGTCTTGTTGAGGAGGTGGGAAGATGTGGCACAAGGAGGTGGATGTGCCCTGGAGCCACTTTTGTTGGCCAAAGAGGGGCTGTGTAAAGCAACACAGCTGGGAAAGGAAATTGGTTTGGGATCTATTAAGCATAAGACAGTCTTCTGAGAGCAGTTTGGGACCCTGTACCGGTAACTGCACCTTCGTCTAGATGCTGTGGCATGAGCTGACAAAGAAGTACTTTAACAGGTAATTTCATTTTTGGAGTGTTAAGATGTTCAAGGTGTGGTTTTGACATGTTAGTGGCCACAGCCTGGTGTTCTTGCTTCCATACTTGTTTGCCTTTTGAAGAGTGCATTTTTCTAAAGAAGTTCGTGACCTTTTTTTGGATGAAACGCTGTGCCCATTTGATCTGGTGTGTGTGTATAACTGAACTTTTTATAAACCAGCCCACTTCCTGCAGCAGTTGCGTAGGAGCTGGTTTGGTCTCGCACGGTTTCAGACCCAGAACGGTAGTCAACGGGTCGGCTGTTTCTCCTGTGCTTTTAGTTTGATGCTCCGTTCTCGCTTGATACCTGCAGCTTTGGGTGATTTCTCTCCATAACGCTGCTAGTAAGATGACTCATGGCAGAAGTGGGCCCGCTGCTACTTGTCGCTTCCTTGCGACAAAACCATTGGTATTTGGCTCGTTTGCGCATCTGTTTGTTGGGTTGGAATGATTTATTTCAAATTGTGCATATTCATGTACAGTAAAGCTTGTGAAGTGCTGTCCAGTTCCTCTCTTGCCTCTTTGCACATGGAGCACTCTCTTAATGAAGAATTAAAAGACCTTAGGGACCAGATGCAACTCGATGATGGAAATAGTTGCACAATAGCACGTTTGATGAATGCCTTCTGACTTTTCCAAAAAGTTGAAGTCGTCCAGACAAAAGCAAGCTTGGCTTAATTGCAGGGAGAATGGGAAGGCTAGAGGAGAGGGAGAGGCAAGGTGAGATGTGTGGCCAAGGAGGTGGAAGGGAGATAAAGGATGCTGAATGTCCATGCAGCTGAATATTTGAAGGAAAACCTGAAATAGAAGACTTGAATAGCCCATTGCTGACTACTTGCTTTGGATGGTTGGGGTTTTTTTTTGTTTGGTTGTTGGTTGTTTTTTTTTTTTTAGCTCAGCATCTTTCTATAAAGCCTTAAAATATAAGAATAACAGTTTTGAATGTACATCTGTGTAACCATACAACCGTTTGGGTTTTTGGCTTATTGAAATGGGTCTCCTGCCTCTGTGGCTGGAGGTGACTGTTCAGGGATGAGTAAGAACAGGGTATACACATACGAGACCGGCCTGTAACCAAAGACAGTTGGTGGCCAGGGACTTCCTGAGCCTGAAGTGGTTTGTCTATTTAGCAACCTTCGATACATTCGTCTTCAAAGCACAGGTCCAGTTTCCCCTCAAATTGATGTATAAAGCCTTTGCATCCACTGCATCTTTGGACAAGGGGTTTCACAGGTCCTGTGACCTTTTGGTTGAAGTGAGGAAACATCTCTTTAACTTCAGTTGATCACTTCTAGTCCTTGTATTGGAAGAGGGAGTGGAAGGCCAGTCCTTCCTCCTCCATTTTGTGCTACTTGCCGTTTTGTAGATCTCTGGCAAAGACACCTCCAGGCTGAAGACTTCTAGTCTGAACTTCACACAACATTTCCAGAAGAAAAACATCTCCATAGTTTTATGCCATGGCAAAAGCATCCTTTTCGGAGCGATTTGTGGGGCGACTGTATTTCACCTTGTCACTTAATGTGCAGCTGTGACTACTGGACTTGTGCAGAGTTTGCATTTCCCAAGAGATCGTGCAGTTTTGCATCATCCTCTTTGTGACTTGGCAGGGGGGATATAGTTAGGGGCAGAGTAGTGACAGTTTGGTGGGGAGACGGGTGCGGATGGTTTTCCCTGGGGGGTTTATGTGGCAGAAGTCCTGCGTGTGCAGTTGCCATAGGTCCATGGGCTGTTACATGTGCCCTGGCTGCCTATCAATGCAGGTGACGTGGCATTATTGCTAAAACGCTTTTTCTGTCTGGTCTGCATGTCGGATTTAAATTCGTAAGATCAAAGTCAGCAGTTTCTATCTCAAGCGTGTGTTTTCTTGTTTGGTTTTTTTTTTTTTTTTTTAATTGAAGCCCATTAAGTAGTCTAATTGGGAGACAGTTGCTCTTGAATAAGCGTTTTGAATTAATGAGCTGGTTTAGCAGTGCTTATGCCTAATAATGCTTTTTTTATCTCACATGAGAGTCGGTCCTCACCTGTTTTCTCCTTCCTTGCTGCATTTGTGCAATGACCCAGGCTTTTATTCCCAGTAAGTCTTTGCTTGCTCAGGGCCATCGGACGCTGCTGCCCTCCTACCTACCCCCTTCAGCGCTGTGCAGGCGTCTGGGAAAGGGTTAATCCTCCCTGCAGGGCTGTCTCCCCAATGCACGCTTAAATAAGAGTAGTGGTTGTGCTCTGGTCTCAGCTGTCAGGGCTCAATCAAAGTCCCAGAGGGGATTTTACAGCCTCTTGGCAGCTCCGTGTCTGTACAGGTGCCTGGTGCCCATGCAGACATGGTGTGCACGAGCATCACCCGGCTGCAGCCTCTGGGCGCTTCTGTCTTGCCAGGACTGCATCTTGGGGTTTTTTGTTCCATCTGCTGCCAAAAGTTGACTTTTTATCTTATCTGTGGTCTTTCACCGCGAGCTGATGTGGTCCCTGCTGTGATTTCTGCTGCGCTGCATTGGTGCTTCGGACCCACCGTTCTCGGTGTGGGTTGCAGGGCTGCTGCAGAACAGCTCTGATCTCAGAAAGTCTGCTTTCCTTTAGCCTTTTTCCCTCCTTCCTTGCAGAAATAATTAAAAGTAGAACCGCTTTGTGCGATGAATGCACTAGCTGCTGCTCTTGATTTCCTTATATTGATACTTATCTCTTCAAGGTTGGAAAAAACAACTGTAATGCTGTGATCTGACCTCCCTCAGTTGGAGCCATATCCTCAGGTTGAGGAATAGCATCTTGTTAAAGACTTTATTTCCCCGATGCAAAATATGCCGATGTTGGACCATTTCAGCCTGGAGGTGGCAGATATCTGGCTTTCATCTAAGTGTTTTTATCGCAGGAGGCTCTACCAAAGCTTGAAGCCATATCCAGCACCTGTGGACCTCAACCAGTGTAAACTGCGTGCCAGTCCATAGCGAATCGTAAATCCACGGTAAATGCCAACAGCCTGTCTCTCTCCTCCATGGACGTGGCTGTTCAGCGCAGAGTTTGTCCTTCTTGGTGTGGCAGCAGAGGCCGAATAACGAAACCACTTCCAGCTCCTACTGCTACAAGGTGCTGATCTCCCGGCACAGGGTGCATGCTCCCAAGGGGTGGTTTCCTCTTGACTTTCTCATCTTCCTCCTTGCAGCTTTTCCTTCTTTTCTGATTTAGCTAGATTCCTGGTAATGCATAATTATTGAGTTAGTTCCTAAATAAGGAGCCTGAACTGAATTTTGTTTTTTTTTTTCATCTGACAGGCAAGCGTCCTTGCCGGCGCATCCCTGACACTCACCAGAAATGCAGGGAATAGCAAAGTCTGAAACCCATCAGCTTTGCACTGGACTTGTGTGTGTTTGGGCTTTGCCCGTTGTTGCACAGGGATCTTTTGGCTTTTTGAATTAAATGAGGAATAACCTAACCCTGGTGTGCCCCATAGATGGAAATACCTTTCTTGCAGCTCCATGAGGGGATGGATATGGGTCAAAACAGCAGGAGATGTTTACTACCTTATCTAGGTGGTATCTTCCTCCTGCAGGCTGTCAGAGTTGCTCAAAGGGCTGAGATGCTCATGGTTTCTCACTCCCATGAAAAATTAGAGGATTAAAAATTCCCAGCCCTTTTCTATATTGGGTCAATCAAAGAAAGCATGTGTTTTCAGGATTTGGCATCCTCTCGTGGGTGCTACAGATGGAGCACCTTGCGTGCAATTGCATGGAGATGCTGGTGCCTTGGGTTCAGCTCTTGGTCTTGTGTTGGGTGTAATCAAGACTGTTTTTCCATCGTAGCCTGGTGCAGAGCTCCTCCTCTATTTCTGCCCTCCTCTACCCACAACACGTCCTTGGGGGCCCTGCTGCTTGCACAGCACATCACCCATTTGAATGGATGTTTTCACATGAAAAAGTATTGCCAAGTCAGTGATTATTTTTTTTCCAAAAAAAACCCCTCCCATCATGGGCTGGAAAGATTCCTCACCTGTTCAATTTAATAGCAATGAGCTTCCAGGCTGTGCTGTAAAATCTGCCCACGAGCCTATTTAATAGAATATGAAATTCCCTCCACTCCCCCCCGCCCCCCTGTAAATGGATCAAGAGTGTATTCTCACCTTCAAAAGACCCTAGGCAGAGGGCTACTAATACTGGTTTTATTCCAAAACACATCCCCTCTGGAGGGACCAGGATGTGCAGGGATGCAGAGCAATGTCTCCATGCCCAAAGAGCTGGAATCTGATGCAGCAGGAGATTATCCAGGAATTAAATTGAACAGAGTGGCCAGAAGGGAGCTGGTGCTGCTTGAAATCACAGGGGCTTATCAATGCACGTCTGCATGACCAACACTGAGGTCTCACATTAAAGGTTGCTGGTTTGCCATTCCTGCTCACTCTCTGGGGATGTGACAGCGACCAAAACTGGTCATCTGGGACCTCTCAAATGCACCCTGGCCTGGGTTAGAGGGTTGTCTTCATTTCCCACACAGCTGTCAAGAAAGCTTTTGCTTTCTCAAAGACATGTTATTTGTGCTATTTGTTCATGATGCTCTGTTGAAGGACCTGAGTGCTTCAGATGCAAATCATTTAGTTGTTGGTGTGCTACGTGCTGCTGGCTCAGGTTTTCTGACCTGTATTTGATTAATGAAGTCACCAGTAAAATTTCCAAGCATCTAAGTCCCTGTGATCGGGGATTTAAGCGTAGCTGAAGGTCGATGAAACTCGGGATTTGCCCTTACTTTTACTCTCAGAAAAGAGCCTGAAGGCTCCCAAAATACTCCAGATGTTTTTGAAAATGGAGCTCCCCGCTTGCCTTCGTGTAACCAAAACCCGTGATCCTAAACAGATTCAACTGAACTGAGACCATCTCCCAGTGAAATTAAAATTTGGTGATTTGTGACTAATTAGAATTGAATAGAATATTTTCAGCTGGAAGGGGCCTACAATGATCAAACTAGGTATTAGGCTCCCTGAAAATTTCCCTGAATTTCTCCTCTGTACAAACTTTTCTTCAACTGAACATGGATTCACAACTGTATAGTGTGTGTGTATATATATATAGTTTTATTGACTGTTTTATATATAATCACTATTATATGTAACTTTTATGCGTACAGTCATGTGAAATACTGCATATTTTCTAATAGGAAATCAAAAATGTAGACCTTGCTAAAAATATCAGTGTTGATTATTGTGCATAGTGATGGCAGGATAAGGCTTGTGCTCTAAATGGCATCAGATTTCATTCAGGAGACATTTCCTCTTTAAAAAAAAAAAAGTTAAAGAGGTCCCTCTGGAGAGCAGCAACACTTTCTCATGGAGCAAGATGCGGAAACAGGCTCGTCGCTTCTGATTTTATTCTGCATAGCGGGTGGAAGAGGGATACCAAACGCATTCCCGCATCAGAAGACGTTGGAGCAGCTTTGGGATGTCGCAAACTATGCTGGTGTCTGTTAGACGTCTTCTGACCAATGCTATTTGTATGAATTCCCAGGAATGCTGCTTGTTCTTCAGAGCGGAAAAATGTTCTATTTTTGGCTGTGACAACTTTTTTTTTTCTGGGAAAAAAAGATTTTAAACAAAGCATGGCAAGGGTTCGTGTGTGTGTAGGTCTTAATAGTGTGTAATGGGGATGGAGTGAGGCTTTGCAAATAAGCTTCAGGCAGATACATGAGGAAGCTATTAATGCTCTACTTGCAATTTAAGGCTAAGAAAATGCGCCGTTAAATGGATGATCGTGGAGACCCTGGTGTGTTGGAGTGGAGGCAGACTTGGATATGTGGGAAAATGTCTCTTTGACCAGAAAAATATCAAAACAAATGGGTAAATAAACAGAGAAGCATATGGCTCAAGATTGAAAAAACCCAAGATACGTGGTGCATCATAACCCAGCATCATTCAGGAGCTTGAGGAAGCCTTGGATGACCAAAGGGCCAGCAATGGGGCTATCATTGAAAAAAGCCATTTTGGTGTGGTGGCTCAAGGCTCTAGCCATCAGTGCAGTTCCTCGTGGTGGTGGTGGCTGGTGGTGGGGCTCCAGGTGCCATCCCACCCATCCTGTGGTGTTTCACCAGGAGAGGTGACCCACTCTGAGGTGGCAGAGGGGTGTTGCATGCTTCCAAAACGGTCAACAGTTTGCTCTTATTGTGGGTTATTGCTCAAAAGGTTGGTTGTGCGCAGCTGCATGTGTGATTTTCTCTGGTGAAGAAGTGTTTCCTTGTGTCCAACCTGAACCTGTGGATGGTGATCTGGCGCTGCACCCCCTTGTATCACCTGTTGCTTCCAGAAAGGGTTTGCCCCCATCCATCCCCTCCATCCCTGCCCATGCTGCAGCTGGGAGCTGCTGGCAGATGCCCCCAGTGTCCCCATGGCCAGATCCAACAAGCCCGTTTTCATTGCAAACCTCAGATTGCACATGCGCTTACACAGCTTTAACCTTTGCAGATAAAATGGAGTTAGACACCAAAGGTGTCGTTACTAGGAAGGACCGGACTAGCTCATCTGCTTCTAGGTGATGGCTTAGAAAAGGATTTGATTGACTTGATTTTTTGCTGGTTCCTTCTCCTGTGAGAGGTGATACTGTGTATTAGAAGTGTTTTATGGATGTAACCTTTCTTACCTCCTTTTTAAACAAAAACAGCAACTGGAGAATCTCAAATGTGTTTGGAGTCAGCGATGAATGAGCCCCAAACTGCTTTCCTTTAGAAACTGCCCTGCAAAAACTCTGGTTTGAGATCTCTCTGAAATACTTTGAAGTAGTACTAAAGCAGGAAGTTAATTAGAGCTGCTTTGATATCTTACAGCATGTTTTAACAGCTGCTTCGGAGGCAGCTCGAACAGTAAGAGCTAGCGTGGTTTAGTGCATGATCCTGAGAGTCGGTGTTGCCCCTATGAAAATGCCTCTGCATGTCACGGCTGCAGCCTGTTGTTTTCTTTCCTAAGAGCTCAAACTCACTTGCACGGCAACTTGGGAAAACAAAATCGTCAAACCTCATTAGACTGCTGCTTTTTGTCATTTTTTTTAAATTTAAATTTAAAAAATCCCTTGATGCTGTGGTGTTGCAGCCACAGTCTAAAATTTCCCTGTTTCTCACTTCTGTTTTCAGTTGTCTTTCTCCCAACTTCTCCAGCATGCTAACATTTTCCATGGCTTGTTTGCACTTAAATGACTTCCCTGGATATTTTAAAATTAAATCATTGCAGTGCAGAAGTTTGAGCTGTCTTTTCTTGGTGAAGAACCTCTATATAGCCCAAAAGCAAAGGCCCTCTTGGTCCACCCTCTTGGAGGAAACCCCCTCTTTGTTGCTGGCAAACATGAAGTCTTTTACTATGATGATTAATGGTTGGATCTGGGCAACGTGCTCTATCATGGAAAATAATTGACTCTTCTGAAGTTTTTCCTCGCTGCAGCTATAACTTTTATCCGTCTTTCTTGTCTTTTTACTGACCTTTAATCTTATGACTTGATTTTTGCTATTTTTTTACAATTTTGATTGAATGAGTGGTGCTTTGGAGATGGATGCTACATGTCAAGTCCTACTCTTAGTCTTATTCCTTGAAGCCCGTCTCCATGTCACATGAGAACGAAGAATTGGAGAAGCCACATATATTATTTGTTGTGCATGTGCAAATTCTCGCATCACCTCTCCATTGTGCATCTTCCTGTCCTGTGGTTTTTAAGGTGAAATGAGAATGCAGCATTAAGGCTGGAGAAGCAGCCTTAGGCAAAAAGTCCCAGGTCAGCCCTTCTGCCCTACAAGGTGGCTTCTCGCTATGACTCCATCCTTCTGGGCAGTGTGACAGACTTTGTCGTAAACATAATGGAAAGGGCTGCACCTTTTCCTAGAACAGCAATTGCTCAGAGGTAGCATTTTACCCCGGTGTGGGAGTTCAGACTCGCAGAGTGGCTCCAGCCCAAGCGAAGCCCCAGCACTGCTTTTACCCACAGTTCCCTTCGTCGTATTCTGCCCACATTGGGTTGATCTTAAGCAAGGTCAAAGTCTGCGTATAGAGTTTAAAAAAAGAAAAAAAAAAAAAAGATTTTGGTGACTGTGGAGAGTAAAATAAATAAAACTAAGAAAAAGGAGGGAAGGTTTCCAGCTTGCATACCTGCAAAGTACTTCTTTTAGCTTAATGTATGTGGACCTAAAATGCGGGGGGAACACATATATTGGTCACACAATAGGACTGAAAGCGATGACTAGCCTAATCGGGGCGGAGGGGGGAGAGATATCCGGGCTTTTTCATTGCTCTTTGCTCCTCCTCTCTTGGCTTTGTGTAAGCTTTTAGGAAAACGTCCAGCTGGGGCTGCCGGGGCTGAGCTGTAAACATAGGGGCAGGTCAGTGGAGGCTGCGAATCTGTGGGGCTCTGCTGAAGTTAGTCCAATCAACAGCAACGGGAGGATCGGGCTTTGTGGAATTAGTGGTGCACAGGACCGAAGTGTGGATTCAGGCTGGAGAGTTGGGCAGAGAGGAATCTTATGAAATTCAGTAAGGGCAAGTGTAGGGTGCTGCACCTGGGGAGGAATAACCCCACGCACCAGTACAGGTTGGGGGCTGACCTGCTGGAGAGCAGCTCGGTGGAAAGAGACCTGGGAGTCCTGGTGGACAACGGGATGACCATGAGCCAGCAATGTGCCCTTGTGGCCAAGAAGGCCAATGGCATCCTGGGGTGCATCAAGAAGAGTGTGGCCAGCAGGTCGAGGGAGGTCATCCTCCCCCTCTACTCTGCCTTGGTGAGGCCACACCTCGAGTACTGTGTCCAGTTCTGGGCTCCCCAGCTCAAGAAGGACAGGGAACTGCTGGAGAGGGTGCAGCATAGGGCTACCAAGATGATTAGGGGACTGGAACACCTCTCTTATGAAGAAAGGCTGAGGGAATTGGGTCTATTTAGTCTGCAAAAGAGACGGCTGAGGGGTGACCTTATTAATGCTTACAAATACTTAAAGGGTGGGTGTCAGGAGGATGGGGCCAGGCTCTTTTCAGTGGTGCCCAGTGACAGGACAAGAGGTAATGGGCACAAACTTGAGTGTAGGAAGTTCCACCTAAACGTGAGGAGGAACTTCTTTACTTTGAGGGTGGCAGAGCACTGGAACAGGCTGCCCAGAGAGGTGGTGGAGTCTCCATCTCTGGAGACATTCAAAACCCGCCTGGACGCGTTCCTGTGCAACCTTTTCTAAGGGGACCCTGCTCTGTCAGGGGGGTTGGACTAGGTGATCTCCAGAGGTCCCTTCCAACCCTATGATTCTATGATTCATCCCTGGGAAGGATGAGCAGCCTCGGCGCCTTTCTTCTGGAGGTGCGTCCCAAGGTGAAGCAAGCTGGAGGACGAGTCCCACCAAAGCCTTGTTTCACCTCCCGAGCATCTCTGCTTTCTCCAACTGGATCAACGTTGCTTCTGCTAACCCTTGGCCCCAGGCCCGCCTGCCTTCTGCAATGACTCGAGCAACATCTGCTTTGCCCATTAGTGACTCTCCTGTCCTGGCCTCCAGCCCGCACCTTTGCTGCTATTGATTAACAGCAATTTCCTTCCCCAACCTGAATGGGCACACTGAATGGGACTATCGCCTCGAAGCATCGGGCTGTACACGCATGGGCATGTAAATAGCACGGACTCGTAGCCCTGTTGGGCATCTTGGCCATCTGCTCACTCTGAAGTTGGGATTGCCTTTCAGCCGCTTCCCTTTTGAATATAACTTATTTAATGCCCCTCCATCTTTGACTCCTAAATCCAGTTCTCTTCTTGCTTTCCTCTGTTTTGGTTCAGCAGCCATAGCACTACAGGTCGCTTAGCGGTGACTTTCGTTTCCCTGGAGCTATCCCATCGCTGTGCAACCCCTCTGGATGATCTCCCCAGCTGGTTGCTGGATGCAGACTGCAGTTATTCCTGAAGCCATAAATACTCGCACCTTCAGTGAGCTGAAGTCGGGGCATGGGGCTGGCTGTTAATTACATTTTGGAAATGGAGTGCTTGTGAGCCATCTATTTGGTTAGATGCAGTAACCAAATGGATGATTGGGCAAGGTTTTTGGGAGGAATGTGGTATCTTTCTATGCTGTCTGATAGAGGGCTACTCTTGGAACAGATGCTCCTTTTTGGGGTGAAAATCGATGCTTTTCTTGCAAGAGTCAGTGGAGCCTGCTACGGGTGACTCTGGCTGGCTGGGCTCCAGCCAACAGACTAGAGGGTATAGGGGGAAAAGAGCAAGAAGATTAAATACCTGGTAGCTGATCACCTGGTAAAAGTCACCACTGCTTCTGCAATCTTTGAACTTGCTATTTAATACTATTAATTATTAATTATATTTGTTGTGCTATTTGTATTTTGCAGGAATCTTCACTGGTTTCTCCTGCCATGGAAAACTAATGTCTGTTACAGTTCGTGAAACGCTTACTTTTTTTTCTGGAAAGAAAGGGAAGTTGTTAAAGTGTAACTGTGGGGGTTTTTTACATAAATGATCTCTTGCACCTTTAAAAATACTTTTTCACCCCGTTTCCCAGATCTATGACCCTTTAAATCTCTAGAAAATCAGTTGTATTCAAATGTTTTTTTCAATTAGCAAGGAGCCCTGGCCTGCTCCCCGTGAGGGCTGGAGTGCGGGTGCATGGACATTTCCCACCTGTCTGAGATTTACCCCTCTCTCCTGCTTGGGGCTGTCAACTCCCATCTCTCCCTAAAGCAGACACGTCTGTCATTGCTGCTTTTCTCGTCATCTGCAGCTGAGCCCTGTGCGTAACTGATAGGGTGGGAGGGATGCAGCAGCTACATCAGCATCTTGTAGTTCCTTGTCCTTGAGTGCCAACACTACGAAGATGTTGGCACATTGTCCCTCACTACAAAATGAATATGCAGGTGGGGATACACTGCCTCATGGGGAAGACATAGCTCATCAAAGAAGGGAAGTGATGTACCTGGGAGAGCCTGGGTTTGTGGGATGACAGCTGCTCTCCTATTGAATGGACTTGGTCAGTTTGTTTAATGCAGGATGTGGCTGCATTAAACTATCTCCAAAAGAGGAGACTAAGAGGAAGCCATGCCTCTGTGTAGCACAACATCATGACATGGAGGCAAGCTGAAGCACCTGAGTACATGAAGGAATAATCTGTTGAAGTGTCTAGTGTATGAGAGAGGATGGGGCTTAGGATCAGAGAATAATTTAGGTTGGAAGAGATGTCTGGGGGGGCCTTTAGTCCAAGCCAATGCTATGCCAGCTGTTAAGTTACTTCGTACCAATGCTGCTAGCTTCTGCTTGCAAATGGCGTTACTGAAATCAGGTGGGATGGCTTTCCTGGGATGTCAGACTGCTGATTTCGAAAACTGCTTAGAAAGGCACTTGGCCTCCAAGATGCTTCCTCTTGCAAAGGGTGTCTGTCACCAAGCCACCGAAAATGTGGAGAGGGAGGGGGAAAAAGTCTCTTGAATGCCTGCAGGTCAATGTCCTTCCAGGAAAAAAAAAAAAAGAGGGAATAATAGCATTTGGCTCACGCTAGAGAACAAACACAAAACCTCCCTGACTGCCTAAATTGCCATCTGCAATAGAGGGAAAGGGAAGAGCGTGTTTACCATGGCAGGCTTGAGGGTGATGCAGGCTGTCAGAATTATAAAATATTCTTGGAATTGCTAAATGTTATAGGTGGTAATTCCACCTCAGAAAGTCTCCCGGTGCAAATGAAATCTGTTAAACGTGGTCTCAACAGAAAATGAAACTGGGCATCAGTATAGGAATTAGCTGCTGTTTGGTCCCAGTTTATGGGGATTTGCTCAAGGATGTTTTACCAGATGCTCCAAAGGCTGTAACCTGGTAAGGAAGGCTGCGCTGGCAAAAAAGGCAGGTTGGCATAGAAGGGAAGTCAAGACAGCTTGACTTCCATTCAAAGGGGAAACCAAACCAAGCCTTGAAACAGTCTGCAAGAGATGGAAATAGTAAACAGAGAGCCATGTATGTCAATGAGATGTTAAGAGTTGTTCAAAACTGACAAGGAGGTAAAAGTAAATGAGAAGAAATTTTGGGCTAGTGGGATTAAAAGGAGAAGACAAATGCCACTGTATCCCCTTCCTGCTGCCATTGTCACTGTCAGGAGACCTGAACCTTCAGGTAGGTAGAGTTGGTTCATGGTTGATGAGGTTAAATGGTTGGGGTTAGACCTTAGAAGATAAATTACATTGTGATAAATTGACCAGGAAGGTGTTAGGGGTTTTTGAAGTCAGAAAAATCTCCCTTGGGACCCCAAGCTGGTGGGGAAGAGGCATGGTGGGCAAACACTAATGCCCTCCCATGTCACTATTTGAATGAAAAACAGCAATGAGAACGCCATTGGCTTTTGGATAAGTAGCTCCTGACAGCTTTGAAGAAGCCGGAGGAGCTCTGAGAGCTACCAAAACCCACTATTGAGAGGGTGGCAGCTGCCAGAGAGTCTGCAGGAAGACAACTTAAGCCATTGCGAAGATGCCGGTTGACCTAAGCCCTGTCAGCAGTGAGGGGGGGATAACATAATTAGTACTGCGTGGTGGGCAATTATGGGAAAACACCTAGTCCAGCCTTTTCTGCTCATGACTGGCAAGTTTTAAACATTGAATCTCACGCAGATCAGATACTTTTGGCTCCCATAAAGGCATTATGTCTGTCCTGCAAGACAGACCGAATGGGAGACATCTAAACATGTACATGGAATGCATTACTGGGATTAAAACTGGCTGGTCTGGACATCCCTCTAATTGAAAATAATTGGAGGGTGTGATTCCCATAGTGAGGGTCTGGCCTGGTTTGGTTTTTGGGCATGTGCTATTTTATATTAAAAAAAAATAATTAAAAATTTTGGTGGTATTTCCCCCACTGCTCTGTGGGTGGAAAGGCTTGCCAGCATCATTTTCATGTTTTTATGAACTTTCATGCTGATGAGCTTTTTCCAGCACTGGCCCCAGTCCCATGGCAGAAATGCTGTTTGGTCACAGCACTGGGCCTGGCTGGGCTGCATCCAGACCTGCGTTGCACAACGGATGCGGGTCCTCCGCTGCTGCTCGGGCTCCCCATCCCGATGCACGACTTGTTCCTGTGTCCTCATACTGGTGGTTTTTGTTATTGCTTCTTTTTTACCTTGCTCTGGCAAAAGCTTATTTTGGAAGGACCAATAAAAAAAACCCCACCTTTATAGAAGTGGCCATGTAAATAAGAGGTTGCATGCGAATAAAATTAAGACAGCACTCGAAAAGCCAAGTAATGCAGAATTTGGGTAAATCTTGCTGAAGTTGCCTGGTTTGTCAGCTGACACTGCTGAGGCTGTCGGCGGAGCCGAATAACAGCCTTGGGAGCAAGCCAACCAGATGCTATTCTTAAAGTAAAAAGAAAAAAAAAAAAAGCAGCCACGCCAGGATCCAGCATGTGCTAGTGGCCTTGGTGTTGCAAGCTGAGGCATGGTGGAGACTAAAGCAGGGGATGCTGCCTGCAGGTACCACCTCAGCTGCCAGAAACCCCTTGAGAAACCTCTTGCATGGCAAACCCTGGTGTCCTCCTACCACCTACGGAGGGAGGGATATCGTAGATGGCAGGAGGGTGCTGGGTCATTCCTTCTGGGACTGTAAACCAGCAGTGATGATGGGGAATTAAAAGAAAAAAGCCGGCATGGTGGGATAGATGGCCTCAGCTGAACTTCTAAATGGTGGTTGTTTACGCCAAAGTCCCACTTGTACATCAGCTTTAAATGGACACTGAATGGGCATTTTTGGATAGACCAAGACCTTGATGACTGTTCTGAGGACAAAAAAGCAGGATCTGCCATGACATCAGCCTGGATAAAGTTTAATGGTGGAAAACCTTAGGTAGGGATGCACCCTTGTGCCAACACTGCAGCTACAGCAGGATCCTGGGGGCCGTGTCCAGGTGAGTTGAGGCATCCCTGAGGATGGAGATCCCCCACCTCCTGGGGACCCTTTCTAGGGGTACTCCACTCCCACAGGGAAGATCACTCTTTCCTATGCAGTGCTTAATGCACCAGATAATAAACCTAGCAGCACAACTGTCAACACTTAAATTTGTGGTTTATATTCCATAAAGAGTCTCAAAGTCTTGCTTAAATTTGGTCTCCCTTTGAAAGATCAAATCCTGCTCATACAGCAACAGCGTATGACCTTGTTGAACTGTGACTCCCTAGGAGCAACCAAACCACTAATGATGGACATGGGGTTATCTCTGGATGGGGAGTTCCTGTTACTTGGTTTGTTTTCAGTTTTTCTTCAGCAAGTTTGGCCATGGAGATCTGTGGGTTTTTTCTGGATTTGATAACAGGGACCAAATTAAGACATCAGTGTGGGTTTGCTACTTGATTCAACAGACTTCTGAAAAATTTTCTCACAGAGGGAATTTGGGGAAAGGTAAGGGTTTGCCTTTCAAATGTAGTTGTGATAGGGTATGAAAAGCAATGAAGCAAGAACACAGAAAAAAAACCCAAATATGCAGAAAATTTGTACTAAATCATGGGCTGGCTGCAGAATTATTTCCTTACTTGCTAAAATCCAGAGCAACTCAGCCGTCTTGTTTGGTTTTGGCATCAAGGGTGCAGATTGGACTCGTCTCCAGGAGGCTAGCAGGTCTAAACCCAACTGAGATGCTTCCAAAATGAGTTTGTCTTTACAGGAAAAGCCGATTCTACTTCGTAACGACAAGCTGTGATGATTTGGATAGCCCAGAGGAGAGACGGCAAAGATGGAATATGCTCATATGACAAATTTGAGGCATGGGATCCATATGGGAGGTGTTGGATGGGGAAAAAAGGGACGGGCAGCTGGTGGAAGGAGAGCGATGCTGGAGGGGACCTGGGGTCCCAAGGGATGGTGAGCTGGTCCAGAGGCAGCAGTGAAGGTCAGACCTCTGCAGGGCTGCACTGGCCAAAGCATGTGCAGCAGGTCTGGGGAAGGCATAATTCTCTCTGCTTGGCACTGGTGATCCACATCTGGACACTGGGAACAGTTTGGTGCCCCCAGCACAAGACATCCGCAAAATGGAGCGAGTCCAGTGTAGGGCCCCATGGAGACTGGGGTGGGGAAAGTAGCCCAGGGTTTTCTTTCAAGGGAAGAGTAAATGGTAATTTTTTTTCTTTTTAAGGTAGCAAGCACAGTATTTTGAAATAGGTGTAAGGAAATCCTCCCTGCAATACCTATTTCTCTTCCACAAAATCCAGGGAACCTGTATATGCTTTTTTTGTGTGTGTATGTGTCTGCCAGAGGTGACTGCAAGCATTTGTGCATAGCTGCAAAATCAAGATGTTGCACGCGGGCTGACTCAAAGCACAGAGGTTTGAATGACTGATTTTATTTAGAAAGTTTCAAATCCACTTACTTTCCAACTGTGCTGGTTGTGCTCATTTATTGACTTCCTTCTCCACCTAATTTACTGTGTGTCAGATGTTCACACCCAGGAAATGTGTGCTTGCATAACTGAAACTTTTGCAACTTGAATGTTCAGTGGTAACTTCAGCTTCTGGCTGTTTTCTTTTTTTTATTTTTAAATTGTGCTTTGCAGCCTCCGCTGTGCGTGCAGATCTATAGTAATAGCGTGCTGTTAATTCCTAGGCTGAGTAAAACAAACCCACTGTCTTCCTCTGACAGGTCATAAAAGTACTGAAAAACAGCTCTGTATAGCATGGGAATTGGCTGATTATTATTTTTTTTTTCTGTGGGGTGGGTGGGCAAACAAAGCACTTCGAGTGAAAATGGGAAGCCGGGCTGCACACATAAGAGCCAGATCTGCTCCCATTTTGATTCTTGAATTCACTTGTTTCATTTGGGTGATGAGCAGTGTATAAATACAACAGATAAATATCTGTGGTAGCCAAATGCTCATTTCAAGATCACTTATTGCACGACATATTAGAAAAAAAATAATGATTATCTTTATATTTTAATGAATACTCAGGGAATGATCTTTTCATGTACCCATAATTTCAGTGTGAGTGTTTCATTGGTCGGAGGGTGCAAGTATAGAAGGAACATGCATCGCATCCTGTAAAAGCATTGCTGGTTTTGATTTTTAATTTGCAGCTAGCATTTACCGGGGCATGACTGCCCATGCTCCTGTGTGCAGGGATCTAGTCACCCTGCTCCCAGCATTGCTCCGTGCTCTTCCAGCTCCTGACACTGCAAGATCTCAAGCTTGGGCCCTGCAACAGGGCCAAGATGTACGTTTGCATGAGTGATCTCCCCCATGCAACCAGCTGAGATACTGGACCTTGGGAGATGATGACTGCAGTGATGGTGCTGAACTGCTTATTTTTTGATTTGTTGGAGCATCACATACCCCAGCACTAAGGGAAAACCCTCAGCACTGACTGTGCAGACATCAGGACGTGAAGGGTCTTGTCTGAGCATTTTGACTTGAGACAAACATTACTTATAATTATATATAAGTGGGGAGACCCTAATTTTGAGCTAATAAATGTAGGGTTTTAGTGCAAACCCTGTATGCCGGAGGGTAAGGGGGCTCTGCTTCCACCTCTTGGTGAAGAGGGAGAACAGCCACAGAGCCACAGCACCCAGTCGAGCATATGCTCACCTGGAGACCTCAAGCTGTCCACAGAGAAGGGGAAAAGGTGGGCACAGACCTCAGAGTTTGGCACAGGTCATCCAGAGACCAAGGGAGATCTTTGTCCCCATTTGCTGCTTGGCTAGAAAATGCAATGGCTGTCCTGGTCCTTTGGCAGAGACAGACTCCTGCTGATGGGGAGATTGCCCAAGTCCATCTCGGGGCTCCCAGGCTGGAATTTGCTATTGCCTGTCCAAGTGGGATTACCAAGTTGTAGGGGAGGGTATCATTTACCTGTGGATTTAGGGAAAGAAGTACCCCATTGTCTAGGCCAGTATGAACACACTGTGGGAGCTACAGAGAGCCACCAGGCAGGACAACCTCTGCTCCAGAGTCAGCATGGGGAGCATCAATTGTTCTTCTTATGGAGATCTGATGTTGCATTGTTTTAGGCAGTGTATGGAGAGAGAGGCTATTTGAATGATGCTGTCACCATCTGCTACAAGGCTGACAGTGTGTTTTCCTACTGAATCCTCTCTAATCCAGGGAGCAGAGCAGATGGTCCACTGTGGACCTAAGTCATTTTGAGACAGTTACAGTTCTTACACACTTTAAGAGCAAAATTATTTCCAGATTAAGCATAAATATCTGAGGCATTATTTAGAGCATGCAATTCATTGCTTTTTAGTTGATTGCAATCTCAAAAGAATAGATGCATATAAAGATATGAGGTTAGATGGGTTAAGATTGTGATCTAGTGAGGTGTTGAAACATGTGCAGTGATGAGAGCGTTACATGGACTTTACTGGCTTCTGTATTTAATAGTTGTACAGATACATCTTTCCCCAAAGAGGAACACTGACTTGCAAGAGCCCTCCTTTTCAACAAGCAAAGCTGCTGTAACAAAATCCTGCAATGCTACAAACAGGCTTGTATTACTACATGATCACACTCACTGTCACTCCCTCATCTTTAGACAACCGTGTGATGCTCTGGAATGACCCCTGAACACTGAATTGTGATGAGTTGTGGTTCTAAATTTGCAATAATACATCATAGATAGTTCAATATCAGTACTTTGCTTAGAGAACAGTGCGAGTGTTGCCTGCATCTGTAGCATGCTCAAGACCTTATCTGAAACCACAAAACAGAGCAGCTCTGAAAAAAAAAATTGTGCCCTGGCCATAAATGTGGAAATAAGAGCTCTTCAGATCTTCCCTTAGGATGTTCAGGGTGCCACGCTATGTTTACTGCATGGTGAGTGAATGCCACATTGTGAAACAACACAAAGGTTCAGCAGTGGATTCAGAAACACAATTTATAATCAATGCTGGGTGAGAATTAATTACTGGTGGTGGGTAAAGCTTCTCCGTCACCAGGGGAAAACGTGCCCCAAAACAGCGAGATGACCAGTGAGAAAACAATTTGGTGTTAAGTGGTTTCCCAAGTAGAAGATTTAGAGCCTGCTGGTATCGATGGTGCTTTGCAGACGATAGCAGAGTCTAAGGGATTGTGGAAGTGGGATCACAAGCTTGGAAGTGAAACTGGAAGTAGGATCACCAACGAAAAGGGCTTGGGAACCTCTGCTCTGCGATTGGTGGTGGTGGTCAGAGCCCTCACAACGTGCAAATCCCTCAAAGGGAATGTCTCAACCACCAGGTCACATTACCTTGCCAAGCTCAATAACTTAGATGTAACCACAAGGCTCAAGAAGTGGGATCTCAGGCTGGGAAGGAGAGAGTTATATCCCAGATCAGGTAGAAAACAGAAGGTGGAAAACGTAGGTTTAAGTCCATGAGCTTAATTTTAATGGGAATTAAAGTCTGTGTGTCCTCCCAGAAGGCTTCTAAGAACCAAGCTGCTGCTTATTCCTACAGGCTTCTATGAAAAGCTTCAGTTTTAATAAATCTAAACTTTTCCAAGAACATCATTTTGTTGTGAAAAAATCCTCAAAAGAACCTGAAATATTGGCTTGCTAAGAAAAAGCCCGTATTATTTCCAGCATGATGGGATTCTTACAAGAATTCAGTGAGTTGTTCTGGTGTGAGAGTTAGTTAGCCTGTGGCCATGCTCTAATGACACAGGTCTTCTGGGCCCTTGTTCCTGCAGATAGTCTGGTCTTCTGGATAGTGTGGAGATTTATGAAATGCTCTTGTCCTCCTCACCATGAGGATTTAATAAATAACCCGTGTGTTCTCCCAGTGCTAACACTTTCTATTNGGGAAGTGGCGGGGGCGGTGGGAATGACTGTTGCCTCCAAAGAAATCCCAACTCTTGGTGATGCTGCCTAGCATTTTCATGTTGTTGTCGTTTCTCAAGCTCATTTTGTGGTCCTGTGCAAGTGTGCGTCGAGACATCTGGGTTTTGGTACACCACAGACGTCACCTGCTTCTGAACTGCCACCAACTTGAGGAAGGAGTTTAAAATGCAAAGGACCTAAATAGCTAGAAAGGAAAGCATGTTACTTAGAAATTAGAGGGAGCTGCCCATTTTCCTTTTGGGTGAAGAATAGGGATTTTCAGAATTTGGTCTGGATGGAGTCGGGTGGTGTTACAAACTGGGTTTTGGTCCCAGGGTAAATCAGCTTTGAGTTAATCAGCTCTACAAAACTTCCATATTTATTTGGTACACTTATTAATTTTTAACTTTTTTTCCCCCTATCTTTTTCTTTTTGTTTGATAGAAGGTTTTTTTTTTTCCAACTTCCTTTGGTGTCCATAGCAGAAAGAACAGCCTTTATGGCAGCTGCCGAGGGAGCGAGACATATAGCTGAGGGAACACTGCATCTTTCCTGTGACATAAAGCTTGGCTCTGGTGGTGCTCAATTCAGGTGGCTACATGCATGGCGTAGGTGACACAAATGACTCACAGATGACTGCAATACTTAAGATTTATTACAAGGGGTAAGGTGAAGAGAAAGAGAGGAAGGAGAAATCTTACGTGACTCTGTGGACTGGTTCTTTGAGGGTAATGTAGAAGTGATTTTTCTGTAAAGTTCTCCCTCTAGAAAAGCTTAGCCTTACAGCAAAATATTCTCAGGACTTCTAAACTTCTAAAGCCAAGATGACCAACACATGCAGCGAACTGGACATTTCCTGGTGTATGTTTGAATGCAACCAAAGACTTTATTAAATGTGCCAAACTGCTGTGACAACTCCTCCAAAACTAGAATTATGCTTGTGCATCCAGGCCATCCTACAGCTACTACTACAGGAACTTATTTAGGTCTATGGCAGCCTTGCCTTCAAGCTTGCCCTGTCCTCTGTTGCCCATATCTCTTTTGGAGGAAGAAAAGAGCTTCAGAAGACCTGTCTGTAGTTCCTGTAGTTGTTAGTATTATTTCCATCTTGTTTCAGAAGTGCAGCTTGCCCATTCTCCTGCCCTGGTGCAGCCAGAAAGGGTGGATGGATTCAAGAAATTCCAAAATGATGATATCAAACACAATTTTCAGCCCTTAATGCTTGTCACCAGCCCAGACACATAAGCATGGTTGTAATCACATGGGTGCAAAAACAGACGAGACAAAAGCTTAATATGACATTGGTGGAATTACTTTAACCTGGTATCAGCAATGCTAAGCTGTCAATGGGCAATATGTGTACATTTGAAAAACGCGAGCAAAGAAAATAACACAAAAGCCCAAGATTCCCCTGTGTCCTGGGGCAAAAGCTTTGGAAATGACAAAGGTTCAAGTAGCCCTGCATTTCTTGAGGTTTAAAATTCACATCTGCCTTTAATGGCTTGCACCTAATCTTAACGTAAGCAACCACTTTGGCTTGTTACACTAAGGCTCTATCTGGATGGTGTTGCAATGTACTTTGGGTTGCGGGAGAAGACAACGCTTGAAATATGCATGTTTGAGCAAGTTCAATGCAGCTTGCGTTTGCCGGAGCCTGACTTCCTTCCTTGTATGAAGCCAGAGATTTGTGGGCAGCAAACCAACTTGGCATATAGAAACAAGAAGGGTGCGTCCCTGTTCCAGTTGCATAAAAATGTCAGAGTGTGTGGATAGTAGATGAAGGTAAAAGGAAGACCTAGTTTATTTGCTTTTCTTCAAAGTGTATTGTATTTCTTGTTGCTGAGAATGATTTCATAATTGCAAGCATATGCCGAAAATTTCTGGGTGTCGGTAGAGAGTTGAGGTCTGAACCTGTGGCATTAAGGGGAGAAAACCTTCTTGTAGCAAAATTTCTTGACATTTTAACACAAGGAGCAAAGGGAATAGATGTTGGTTATGGTTATTGGTGTTGCTGATTTCTTGAGTGAATTTGTCCCAGCCTTTCCACTGGCAGACACTATTGGTCACTTCTGCGTTTGTGGTTGGGTGCCATGGAGCTGGTATGCAATGCGTGTTCATCACTGCCAGCCACATGATGACCTGACTGGCCCATGGTGATCTCAAAGAACAAAACTAGTCCAGCATGGACTGTTTTTTGTTTTCCAGCTTTTTGACATGCATAGGGTCGTGGTTTTGAGCCGTACCCTGTGGCCATGTAAACTAGATATTTCCTTCTGACGGCAAGAATTGAGACTGTTGTAACTACTGGTTTTCAGGAGCAGAGGCTTTAAAACAAATCATCAGAAGTTACAAAACTTGTTGTAAAACTGAGAGTTCATGTTTTAGTTGTTACTGTTGTTCCAAATGTAAAAACGGAGAGTGCTTCAACATCATTGTCACAGTGCTCTTCCCCAGGAGGAAAAAAACGCCTTCGGTCTGCTGGGAATGACAAACAATGCTGGCAAAAGGAAAGTCAACAAGGCTAAAATCAAAATGCTTGTATTTATAATTACTTTTACCATGGTCCCTGGAAGGCTCCCGTTGCAGATGCAGGGTCCTGTAGGGTTAGGTGCTATGCAGAAATAGAACAGAGCATAATCCCAGTCCCCGAAGGGTTTGAGCTATGTGGGACTCCTCCACTGGCCAGATTGACACTGACATGCTTGAAGACCATGTCACAGACATATTGTTTTTAAATGAAAAAAATTTATAGACTTCTTTTTCAATTGCAAATTAAATTTCTTCCATCTTGTCAACGGCTCTTGGATGGCCACTGCAGAAGGATCCCTTTGGTGAGACAAAAAGGCTACAAAAATAATAGAAATGAACATCTGCAGCTGAAGAGCTTGACTGAGACTTGAAAAGTTTGCTTTGGGTGGGAGCCAGGTCCTGCTGAGGTCTGCAGGAGTTTTGCTCTTGGCCTCGGTGGGGCCAGGCTTTCACCCTTGGAGATCATGTCCTGAGGAGGAATTTAGCCTAAAATAATTTTCAAAATCGTATTGTTTGACTCGCATCCAAGTTTTTTTTTGAGACTGAGTGGCTTTGTGTTTCTGATTGACTCAGATTGCTGCCCTTAGCATCTTCCAGGGGTGAGCTCTCAATGAAGGGATAAGCACAAAGGAGGATCAGATGTGAACAAGCCTGCTGCCAGGTTTCAAAATCAAGAGCTTCTTTAATTGTGTGAGCATAAGAACATCTTGGGTGTCTGCTTAAGCTATATATTTTTGGTGGGAGATGAGCCTTGGAGACCTAGCACATGAGAGAGCCACACCGTGGTCATGGCCAGGATCTGTAGTGTGGCATCTTTGGTAGATCCTTCCCTCCCTTCTGCAGATGTCCTGTCAAGGAACTTTTTGAAAGAGGAAAAGAGAAATGGTAAAAAGCATTTTGAATCCTACTGCATGTGCATGCTCTTCTTGATTATTTTCATGGAATGACTCATAGAATCATAGAATGTGTTGGGCTGGAAGGGACCTTTAAAGGTCATGTAGTCCAACCCCCCCTGCAGTAAGCAGGGACACCTTCAACTAGATCAGGTTGCTCAGAGCCTCATCAAGCCTGGCCTTGAATGTCTCCAGGGATGGGGCCTCCACCCCCTCTCTGGGCAACCTGTGCCAGTGCCTCACCACCCTCAGTGTAAAGAACTTCTTCCTAATGTCTAATCTAAACCTACCCTGCTCTAGTTTAAAACCATTGCCCCTCGTCCTATCGCTACATGCCCTTGCAAACAGCCCCTCCCCAGCTTTCCTGTAGGCCCCCTTCAGGTACTGGAAGGCCGCTATAAGGTCTCCCTGGAGCCTTCTCTTCTCCAGGCTGAACAGCCCCAACTCTCTCAGCCTGTCTTCACAGCAGAGGTGCTCCAGCCCTCTGATCATCCTCATGGCCCTCCTCTGGACCTGCTCCAACAGGTCCGTGTCCTTCTTGTGCTGAGGGCTCCAGAGCTG
>VYZM01007488.1:88225-100277 GCA_013398915.1 Dromas ardeola | reverse complement strand
GAGTAAACACGGGGCTTCTCCGGCCGAGTGCGCAGTGTGGTGACCGGCGCTCGCCCCGCTGACCGATCGCACCGGAGGGATATTTCGGGAGGCTCCTGTGGGGTAAGGTCATTTTTCTCCCGGCGAAAGCCCGGCATTGCCAAACTTGGTGGCGTGTGGTTGAAATGGGGTACTTTGGGGATTGCTGCATTACCCTCATGCGAGGGGCTCCAGCCGTTATTGGCGGCTGAGTGGAATAACTGCAGTAGGTCTTCTGGTGAGTGCTTTTTTGCCATAATTAAAAAAAAAAAAAAATAAAAAAAAATCTCCTCCTCCCTCTCTATTCTTGCACCCTCTGGATTTGGCAGAGTACTGTAAAAGCAAGGAGTCTTTCATTTTACCTCTTTTTTTTTTTTTTTTTCACCCCCGGTTGTAATAATTTTGACTGAAAAGGGGTTTTGATAGTAAAGAAGCTCTCTGTGATGGAATCTATTTAGTAGGAGAACGGATCCCATCCTCTGGTTAAAACAAATGTTTCCAACTCCGTCCAGCATTCTGCTGCATTTCATAGCTGCAATGGAGGGAGAGAAATCCTGCTTTTCAAGTTGTTAAACTTTAAGGTGGCAATCCTTATTAATGGTGGTACAGTGCTCTGGTGCTAAGGGGGTTAAATGCCACTGGTAATTTGGGATTACAACTGTGCCTGTAAATCCTGCAAGGAAATTATAAATTGAGGGATGGTAAGGGAAAAAAAAAATCTCATCTTGATAGTAGAGAAATATTGTAAATGTCACTAGCCTGAAAATCTCTCATCCACCTGCTCTTATAAAATATTTTTTTCACCCAGTAACTTACCTACTGAAATCTCAGACCACGTGTATGGCAGTGGAAGATTTGCAAACAGAGATGCTATCTTTGGTATTTCATACATATATGCATCTGGCTGAGGGACTGTGTGTGAATTAATTCCTCTGTTAGTTGTGGTGTGAAGCGAGACAGGGAGAAAAAGGATAGAAAAGATCGTCGTCTTAAGAACAGAAGCGGGCAAGGGAAGCACTTCAGCCTTTAAGGATTTAAAGGGATCCAAGCAATGCACACTGGTAATCTTTCTCTGCAAAATCGATTCTGATAGAGGGAATGGGGGAAGGTGGAGGGAATCGATAGTGATGACGTTGTGCAGTGCAATGCACTGCAATGCTAAAGTTATATAGTGTGTGCGAAAATACGTACCCTTATGTACTGCTGGTGGATTCATGCATAATGGATGGAAGAAGATATGCAGATCTATCTGTAGGAAGATGGATGTATTTGTGCAAAGACGGCGATTATGTAACTTGATTACATCAGTGGCATCAGTCGCCGATAGTGAAATAATATGCTCAAATAGCGTATTAATCACTTGGGTTAACTTTGTAGCGCTCCAGGCTGCGGGAGAAGGATGGAGACCTGGGCAGAGGAGGGGAGATCCTCGCTCAGCTCCTGGCAAGGGGTTTGCCTCTTGCAGGCTGCCTTTTGCATCAGCGTGCTCCTGGCGGAGTTTCCCTGGGACAGGGAGTTCACCAAGGAGGGAGGAGGCTGCCTCCTTCCTCATTCAGCCACACCCGCGGATGGGGCTCCAGAAAAGCCCCTTGCAAGGCTGCACAATGGTCCCATTGAGGAGATCCGGCTGCCTGCTTCTCGGCAAGGTCACACGGCAACCTGGGACTTTCAGTGCATGGCAACAGCTGAGCGGAGGAGGAACAGAACCGAAATGAAAATTGATCTTCCTTCCCCCCCCTCGCTGTTGCCTGCCTTCACACGCAGCGTTCTGCTGACCCCTCTTCCAGTGCTCCAGGCAGAGCTGGTGCTGTTTCGCCCCGAGTGTGTGTGGCGCTTAACGTAGATAGCGTTGTCCCTCCCGGTGTGTGCAGTGACTGCCTGGCAGCTTCAGCAGGATGCTGCTTCGGTATTTCAGAGTACAGCATGACTGACTTTAGAAAAAAAGTATTGTCAGATGTAACAGCCTAATCTACCCGGTACGTTTGTAGGGAACCTAAAAGGTGGTCTGTTAACACATTTCAAGCATCTTCTGTGAGTAGGTGAAGAGCAAAGGTGTGACAGGGGTCCCATCGGTTTAACTCAGATGGGCTTTTTTAGCGAATCGTTCACAAAGATAGTAGTATCAGGATATACTTTACCTCAATATCCATTTTAGAATCATAAATCACTGCTCCTATCTCTTTGGGAAGAGCAGAGGGGGGGAAGAATACTCCTTGAAGACAGATAAGCTTGCGAAGGCACTGCCGAGGCCCTATACCTCTAATGGATGCATTTTCTGAAGAATGTAAGCCTGATGAAATCTTAACTCAGTTGAAATGAGTGATCTTATCATCATTGGCCTGTGTCCTTCCCCACTTCACTCTGAATTCATTCTAGCAAAATTTCACTAAAATACTTTTCAGTTAAGAAGAGGTGAGGGCAGAGTGGGTTTTATATCTCTTGATAAACATGATCTCCACATACCTACTAGATTTAATGCACTGTCAAACACACAGCAGTTTTACCATGGCACCAGCCTGAAAAATCACTTTTTCCTCAGCTTCCCTGAAAACATCGGTATTTTAAAGTTGGTTCACCATTCGTTCATGACTATTTTCATATTTCTTGAGGATAAGTCTGGGCAAGCACTAATAAATCCTGCTAATGTAGTTTAGAGTTTGACATTCATAGAGTATACTGAGTAAATTGGAAAAAAAAGGATATGAAGTTAACTCTGTTTCCATCCTTCAGGGGTCAGAATAACACTATGGCAACTCCTGTGCATTGCTACAGCTCTTAACAATTTTCAGAAATGTCCATGGCATACTCTGTTCCGCCACACACGATTGCAGGCAGACTCTTTCCCTTTAATTCCTTACAGGACTTCTTGTGACATACAGGCTACATACCTGTACCACCCATCTTAAAGGAAAGAACAATTGTCTACCGAAAGTGTTACAAAACTGGTGCTGTAAAAAGAGTAGGCATTGACAGCATGGGAATATATTGCATGGTACGTGTAAACTGGCATGCAGCATGCAAAGATTTGCAAATTCAGGGTAATAGAGAGAGCGGTAAGCAAGCAAGTTTTATTTATAGATTAATTTCATTGTTGTAGTTAGCAATACCCCGCCGGTAAAAATAAAAGGTTTCAGCTCCAATGCAATATCCATTCAGTTTGCACCAAATATAGCTTCTTCGAGAGGAAACTTTCCTTGCTGAAGTAAAACTGTAAATCACTCGGACAAATGAAGAGAAAATGTGAAGAGAAATATTTACATAAAACATTCCCAGGCTCCACATCTCAGACCACTGAAAGCAGTGAGAGTTTTGCCACCCACTCGTCGCTAGCGCTGGGAAGCCGGCTTTTAAAGAAAACAGCAGTGCATGAAGAATAATCTCAGTGCCTGCCTCTGAAAGAGCAGGCTTCTGACTGTCGTTATCACTGAAGACAGTAGACTTGTTTTGCTGCTGATAGGAAAATTTGAAACATACGGGGCAGATCTTAATGAAGCTTTTTTTGCTATTCAGTGATATTCTTGTAATGTATTCAGAGTACTTTCTGTGGCTATTATGTCGAGCCCATGTATTGGGAAACAAAGCAAAAAATGGATAAACGACTGAGGTTTTCATTCAGTATATTTGCACTTACAGAGGAGTGTTTGAAGATACTTCTGTGTTTCATAACAGCTATGATCTTTAGCAGCTGGGAATCTTCTTATTTTTATAGTGTGCGTTGCATGATAATATATGGCAATTGAAACATCCAAGCTCTGATTAATATGATTAAAAACTAGCAACTTATCTAGTGGTGCTCAAGTTGTAAAGTTTAATTATAGCGGCACCATTTGCACAGCTATAGATAAGGTTGTGTCAGCATTTCTACTATAAACCTCTATCTCATTGCCATCCGTTGTGTCAGGGGTCCATGAAATAAGAAGAATTTACAGTAGAGACCATAACGGCTGTTTTGGATTACCGTCATGGCCTGTCAGGTCAGTAATCCATGTGTTTCTTTAAGTCTTTACCTGCACATCTACAGCAGCACCAAAGCAGCCATTATGCTCTGTCAGTTCAAGCGTATGCTTGTTTTATTTTAAAATGTAATTAAATATGAGGTGATGGACCACAGTGACTCAGGAGGGAGCATTTAACCTCTCATTTTTCATGCACTTTTGTATTGTTTTCTTATTCTTAAAACATAACCAGACCAAATGCAGCAGTGAATTTTACTTGTGAGAGCTTAAAGTTAATGTACGTTTGGAAGAAACCTCTTTTGGAAGGGGGAAGAATAAAGATGAAATGTTGTGGTTTTTTAATGCTAATATTTAAGCTTTGCATGTTCCTCTAAGGTAGTCACACAGGGAACTCCATTCTATTGCAACAGGGGAAAATCCTGTGTTATTTGCCAAAGCTATGTAAGACCAGGGCAAGGAAATCAGGTATTGCTGGTTCTCTGTTGTAATGTTGGGTACTCTGTTTTTCTAGGTCTCACTGTACCTGTGTATTATAGGGACCCCTAGGTCATTTCATGGTGTTATACAGCACACTATTTATGTCTCAATAACTAGGTCTGAACAAACGAACCAAGGACATTAGTCTGACTGCTTTCTGTGCTTAGAAATTTCATGCTTTTAGCAACAGCACACACAGACATACAATAGTCTTTCAATGGTTGTAGCATCAACTGCAGCAATTACCCACAAAGATTTTTTTGATTGGGGATGAAAGAGAAAGGGAAAAAATGAAAACATTTAAATTTTTTGCAAATGCAATAGATAGTATTTCTATTTTATTTTTAGTTTGGGACATAATTTAGGAGGTCCTCAGTGTAGCTTCTGAAAAGAAACACAGAAACCTAATTAATGCATTGAGAAGACTGATACAATCTATACAAATCTATACAATCAGCAGTCAGACAAGGGCTAATACTACTTGGTGACTGGATGGCTGGTGGTGTCAGAAAGTTTTCTGTTCTCTGGTCCTTCCCAGCTGTCCTCAATGAAGAATGGGTTGCAAAAGAGAAAAAAGATGGAGACCAGCAGAATGGGTTAAAAAAGGGGGTAGAAAAGCGTATAAATGTACAGACATTGGTGCGGTAGTTCCTGTCTCTTCAGAGGTGGTGTGTGTTCTATATTCCTTTTGTCTTTTCTTCACTAGTGAGACCCAGATGCTTAAAGTTACTGCAGTTCCCAACTCCCACTGCCGTAATTTTTTTTGGAATTCTTAAACTCTTCAGTACAAGAGCCACGTCCTTTTTGTTTATGTGCATGTTTCCTCTGCATGTTACCTCTCTGTTGAGGTAACTTGAGGAGCTTCTGCATAAAACAATAAATTAATGGCAGGAACATGAGAGAAAGAGCGTTTCCTGTTGTCTGTTTTAGAAAATACAGATATTTTACACGAATAAAATTTTCCTCTTACAAAGCACGAATTGTTGGAATTTCCAGCAAAAATCTCACAACGCTCTTACAAGACTGCCTCTTATAAAGCTAGTGCAACTGCTGCGTAAAACCTCGGTATCTCAGTTTCATCTATGAAGTTCCACTTAATGTGTGCTTGGATTAGTAGCCATGTCGGTAAACTCAGTCGCAGACAAAAGTTTCGACTATTTCAAGGAAAATGAGTCATAGTAATATGCATCGTTATGATGCACAGGGAAAGGCTTCTGCAGGTGAGGTTAGGAGTGAGTTTAACTGGCAGTGATCTACCTGGTTCCCAGACCAGTTGCCTCAGAATGAGAATTTCTGTGCCTGAACAGTGTAAGGGACCCGCGTGTACATTCATCCCTGCCTCCATCCATTTGGCAGTGCATCTCTACCAGATTTGACTCTTAATCTCAGTCGATCGTATGCCTCAAGGATAATTCCTACACCAAGAAGATCTGTCGGTATGATGGAAACCTTGGGATGGAGCCACTATGTCTGCAGAGGGATGCGTTTGGCTGGGATGCTTTTGTGTGGCACTGATCCCTGGCAACAGTTTTAGCCCTGTGTCTGTCAGGTTGCTGTTCAGTGCACAGAATTTCAGGATGGCAGCAGAGCACAGCTGTTACCATATAGCACCTTGGCATTCCTGCATCCTCAACTTCTCTTCAATGCTTCCTGGCTGTCTCCTCCCCAGATTTAAACTTTCTTTTCTTTTTTTTTTTCAGGAAATCATACCTTTGCTCGTTTCAGAACAACACAACTGGAAATGCATGGCATTTCCTTTCTGGCAAACTGTATGCATGATGGAGATATGTGTCTATGTCTATGGATCAATGTATCAATAAGATCTGCATATATATTATATAGAGAGTTTATTTTATTCCTTTTATAGGAATATATATATATATTCCTATATATATATAGGAATATATATATAAGCATCTCCTCTTATCAAGCAGAAAAGTTCTTTCAGCTTTCTACTGTACGTTTCTTTGGGGTGTCCTACAGCTGAAGTTGGTGTGCTTACACCACTGTTAAATCAGGTTCACTGGCAATGTCTCTCTGTACATACATATATTTAGGTATGTACACACACACATGCACAAAAGCATATGCCTACGTATGTGTACGCATAGATATGCATTTACTCGGATACCTGTGCATTTACTCACGTATATGCACAGGGGAAGACAGAGAGCAGGCCATAAAGAGAAAGTACTCCAGTTATTTCTTATGCTAAATGTAGGAAACATAACACGATTCAAACATACCATGAGATGATAGCTGGTTTTGAGGGTCGATGTAGTGTTAATTTATTTTTTAATGATCTGTAAATGCAGCATATTTGAAGGCAACATAAATTTATTTTGGAATGCAAAATCTGAAGCATACTTTGAAAGGACTATCAAAGATCACCAGTCAGAGCTATATGGTATCATCTATGATTTTAGAAATATACATGGTAACACTTAGGAACGTTTCCTGTATGTTTCCTGAATGTTTCCTGTGTACCTCCCCAACAGAACACAAGATACTATTGAAAATCTCTTGTCCAGTATTATGGAAGAGCTCTATCAGAGTATTTGCTCAGTTCATATCAGAAAAAAATGTATGTATTATAAAAGGAATGCAAAACTTGGTTTAGTATTTCTTGTGTAATGCTTGCTTTACCAACTGATGACTCTCACACTCAGTATGAATAATGTGTCTGCCTTTGGTCACTTCTTAACCAGAAAGCTATTAAGGAAGGACCAGAGAATGGCAGCAAAAAAAAAAAAAGAAAAGACTTCCACATGAAAAGATTCCTGTCTGAAGAAAGAGATGATGGTTTTGCATTATTCAGAAAAAAGAGGAATAGATGATATGGGAGTATACGGCATGCGGTGGGTTTGCCTGGTGACCAACAAAATTAAAATGTGACAAATCGAAATGAGTAAAGGAAAGTACTTCGTTACAAAGTTCACTCAAATTCTTCGTCTTTTATTGGCAAAGATACAGTGAAGAAAAAGGTCTAGTACAATAGAATAGTTTAAGTCCATGAATAAAAACAAAATTTTAAAATTTTACATTGTAATAGATAGCTAGATAAGAAGATTATCAGCCTGTGTAACAGGTAGTTAGATAAGGTGGCTATCAGCTTGTGTCGCCCAAGGACCACCTGCCATCTTCCAGTTACAGTGCAATCAATGGATGCGTTTGTGATTTCTAAAGTGCTAAAGGATGCTTCTTCCAACGGATTTGCTGCTGCTTTCCCTTTGAGGTTCTAATGTCTAACTAGATGGACTGTAAGTGTGTTCTTGTGACTGTTGTTCTTCACTACCTGTTCAGTTTACAAATCTGCCAGTTGTGGTACTGCTTAATAAAGACTTTATTAGCGCTGACTGGGCAATCTGGTTTGGCTGCGTAAGCCCTCCTGACCCACTGAAGGAAATGGAAAGGTGCCCACTGCACTCAGTAGGTTTTGCATCAGTCTCCAGCATTATCATCTAATTTCTGTGGTTTTGTTAGTTTCTGTGAAAAAAACTCATGCTGCTTCTTATCTTTAATAGGTTAACATTGATTAGAAAAAGAAAATCTTGTAAACTTTGATAGAATTCCATAAAGCTTCACTGTGCTATTGACAGCATAGTCAGTTCCATCAATTTCCATCGTTAAGAGGTATGCAACCCTCATATTTTGTTTCTTCGTAGAAAGGCATGTCTAGATTCTTGAGAGGCTGTTAGGCCATCGCTGGTCTCCAGTGCTTTTAATTGCAATGGTGGGAAAATCATAAAGCCCTTTAAAAATAATTACTAAAAATATATGCAGTATTGGGTGTACATCCTGAGCTAGTTCTTTCTAAAAATTCAGCAGGTTAATCAAATTACAGATTGTTTTGATCTTTAGTTAGTTTAACATATTCTCCTTCCTATTGCCTCTTCAGTGCTTTATAATATATATTCTGTTAAAGGACAATCACATGCTCAATGGACAGATACTGTACATCTGTTTATGACTGTTCACGTACAAGGGACCTTCCTTAATTAGTGTTTTCACTGGATTGTGTCCATTTGTGGTAGTACTTAATGGTTAAGACTTCCATATTAGCCAATGTAAAGTATGTCTTTTATTTCTTTGGCATCCTAAAATTAGTTTTGCAGATTTGGAACAAAGGTAGAGATAATTAGGGTAGGTAACAAAGGAAGATGGGTTTCCACAAAGGCTTACAAAACTTGAGGCCCTCTGTGTCGTTACTGAAGGGAGACGTGCTTCCAGGGGCAACTGAGAAACAGACGCTAACTTCAGGATCTGTGGTATCACTATGAACTTTCCCCCTTTCTGAATGTTCCTGAGACGATCAAAGAAACAAGTCCTTAGCAATGAATTTTGAATACTTCAGCATAAGACAAATAAAAATAAAATTACTGATGAGTGACATTTAATTCCAGTTACTGCTTTACCATACTACTTTCCCAGGACTACGGATATTTAATAAAATTAATTTGAAGGTATTTCAGACCTCCAAGGCCTGAAATCAGTTCCTTTCACGAGTTCCAAATATTTCTTCTCTGTAAAGCTTTACTAAATTTATCCATGCTTCAGTTTTCTGCCTCTAAACTCTGGAAGACAAAAACACCTCCTGCCTTCTTGTCTTTTTAAGTTCATCTGTTTGTAATATAAACTCTTTGTTTAAGATTTTTATTTTATTATATATGGAGTAGGGCTAGAGGAAGAGTTAATGTCAGTTTCTTCTCCCTACCTCAGTGGAACTGAATTTTATGACAGCCCTTGAAAATCATGGAAAGTATTTGCTTTCTTCCAGAAAAAAAAAGTAATTTCGACGTTGGTCAGAGGGTGGGTTTTTTTCATATTCCTTTATATTTAGTACTTAGATTTTGGGAGGATTGAATCAAAAGATGACATTTTAAACATAAAATTTTAATGAAAACATTTTCTTTTCTGTAGAAAATTAATCAGGGAAGATAATTTCAGAGTACTTAACGCAAGTTCTTAGCCTAACAGGTCTCTCAGCTAAGGTCTTTAGATGCTAAATAATACAAATATGAAAATAGTACTGTGAGTCATACTACTGGGGGTGGCTGGGTCAGCTGCTTGTTTCCTAAATACTAATCAGTCTTTTTAGTTTAAGGTTACCTCACTATTCATCATCTTCTTTTTCCATGTTGCCTGAATTAATTGTATATAAAATACTGATGCACGTAAATCAAAGGTAGCTTGCGTTTTTTCTTTTTGCCGGGGTTCAGGTGCAACCCGCCTTGTTAACAGAACAAAAATATTCATAGTAATAGGTTTTTCTGGTCTAGATGCTGAACTTTGGCCCTGTGTTTGCTCCTGTTCATCAAATCTTAATCCAGTGCCCAGGGAGTTGCTGAAAAGGCTGCTGCAGGTTTCAGTGTATAGTGAATTAGATTTGGTAATCTTAAAATTTTAGCAGCAAGTTTCTCTCATTTCATGTGGTGGATCTGCCTGTCGGTGCAGGACTATCGCCTGCTCTACACGCACAGGTACTGCCTTTGTGAAGAGCGGCTTTCCCAAGGGGACACCAAAGCAGGGCAGCTCCCATTTTGCCGGGAGATAATCCCAGAGGCGAGGGTATCTTGGGTTTCATACTCGAAACCTCTGCCCTTTCTTTTAAGTCTCATTACTAGAAATGACAAGCCGTGCTCAGTGCCATCCTTTGGGCTAATTCCAGCTGGTGGCTTTCACCCGCGGCCAGACCACAGAGCTCAGCGGTGATGCCGGCAGCGTTTCCCCCAGCACAGCCGGCCGCAGGAATACAGCCGGCCAGCAGGCTCTGTGCCCGGCACGACCTGTCGCCTGGAGACTCGTGGTGTCCGTAGCTTTGTTTAATACACGACATTTCTGTCTGCTCCGAAGAGACTCGTGATTGCTGATGGGGAATAATATTAAGTGAAGCAAGGGTAAACCCATTTCACACAGAAACTCCTGTCAGAGCTCTGTGTTACATCAAGAGTAAGCTTAGAGTAACTCCAGTGAAGCCGTTTCATTCGGCTTGCCAGACTGAGTGCAATATGAACCTTCAACATACATATTATTGCATTAATTTTAATGAATAAAGATCACAGACACATTACTTATTTAATTAACATCGCAAAACCCATTGTCAGCAAGCAAAGAAGTTATACTGTACAGCTACTCTAATGCAATCACAAGAGTATACTTTATGGCTGTGAGAATATAATTTTCTTGTTAAAAACCTTTGATGTTTCTTTAAATATATAAAACACAGGAAATGTGTAAATAAGGCTTGCCAGCCATCTCAAATGCCTCATATCAAAATTAATCTTTTACCTTTAATCTGTGTTAATTTTGATGTCTTTCAAATAATGCTGCTGTATATATACATGCATATATAGCAATATAAGCAGAGGTATACGTGTATATACATGTCTTTTGTTATAAAATCAAATGTGTTAATACTGAAAATGCAACCATAATGTCAATTTTCTTATGTTACCTTTGCTGTTATTTTTATCTTTGTATTTACGTAAAGTTAAGGGCTGTTTAACCGCAAGAGTTTCACTTTTCTTGTGCTTTCCTGCCTGCTCCAACTCACTGTTTGACAGAAAATGCTCCGTTAATTTGTTCTTACGGAATTCAAGAGCGCTGAGTCGGACATGGCAATACTTGACCAAGACCCACTGCGCCAAGTCTCGCCTGCAGGTCTAGTTTAGATCTACACGTGTTTTTCCATCTGGGCTCCTTCATGCATTACCACATGAGCTGGTTCGGAGTTTCTCCAAGTTGGGGAGTCAAGAGGCCACCAGTCAGCTGAGTGACAGTATCTTGACACGTGCAAGATGGGCCGCCGGCTCTGCGTTAGTCCTGCATTCGTAACTCAGAGGGAGTCTGTGTGTCGTACAACAGGGGAAGCTGTGGGCAGTATATCACAGAGATTGGCAGGAGCTGCCTGCTGTGTAGATGGGTTTAGATTACAGTGGGAGTCAAGATTTTAACACATATTTTGGTGTGCTTAATCCCACACTGACACAGACTCTGAAAACTATTGCTTGGAAGCAATATATCTAGTCAGACTGCAGTTTATCTAATAATGAAACCTGAACGCGAAAACGGAGATGTAAATATAATGTAGTCCAGAGTGTATCAGGCTGTATCAGTGCCACCTGAAACACAGGAGCAAGTGAATTTATTGTTTGTTTGGCAGGAACTGTGGTTCCACAATCCTTGCTTTTATTATTGTTTTTAGTGCTGGGATTTTCACCCCACAGAGTGCTCTTCATCACAATACAGCATAAGGTTAAAAACTTCAGTAAGTTTTTAACCTTGTGCTGTATTGTGATGAATGAAGATGACTGAATTTTCAAGTAGAGGCAGCTTCCTGTAGCATTATCTTGTATTTTTTTCTACCAAAGTTGGCACAGTATTCTTAGCCTAAAAAGGAAGGGTTTTTTCTTTATTTGTTTTCTCTTATTGGAAATTTATAGTCTAAAGGTTATTGCAGGATAGAGGAAAAATAGTAGAGTAAGACTATGTTCAAATAACAGCATTTTTTTTACACCCACAAACTTCTGAATTTTTTTAAGTCTTATCTATTAATACTTAAAAAAAACCAACACCCACCCCCCCCCCCACCCACACAACCC
>VYZM01007488.1:36931-86505 GCA_013398915.1 Dromas ardeola | reverse complement strand
CAGCATGATACTTTTTTCGTGGACGGCACTGGTAGTAGATGTTGCATCTCCTAGATGATGAGCAGGGATAAGCTTTGGGATAGGATGGGATCAGAGGACGGTTCAATACAGACTGGACCAAGCCTGTCAGCTTGCTGTTAGAGGCGGTCCTTGGAGTGAACTGTCTTCCCTCATCTGTTGACTCCAAACAGGCACCAGCAATGAACTGGCATTATGCAGTGTAGATGGTCTGGGAGCCGTGTGAGGGAGCTGACTCAAGGACTGCATTACTCAGCAGCGCAGACATACTGCCTGACTTCAATTCCCATGAGCAGAATGGGGTGATAGCAGTTCTCACCTCGCTGGCTCACTAGGGGAATGGATACATTAGAGACTGTGAGATGTTAAGATATGGTAAGATACGGCGTTTTGCGGTCTGAGGAGAGCACAGAAGACAGACTCCTGTCTGAGGAGACGGATGGGTTTCCTTCAGTAAAGCATTAATGCATGCTGTATTCCTCCTCTGAAATGTGAGCTAATAATCACAGACTCTGCAGTTGTTTCTGGGGATTTTGTTATGCAGATGGTATTTTCTAATTATTTCATTGTAAAACTCATGCACACGTGAAAGGGAAGAGTGAAACAGAGAGGGGTAATCTAACTAAATATGAAAAGCATATATATAAACACATTTTTTTTGCTTGAGATTAAATTAGCTCACTCTTAGCCTTACACTTTGGAGCTCTGTCTGGCTATGTCTGTGTTTATAAGATGCCTATTCCTCTTTTTTTATTGCCCTTTGGAAAGCCTTGGAAACTTGACTCCCATCACTGACACACTGTCAGGACAGGTCAGGATGGGTAAATGCGTGCCCGCTGCTCTCTGAATCAGGACCGGGAAGGCAAAGGAGTCTCCAGTACAGGTTCCTTTTGGGGTATCCCTCTGTAACACAACTGCTTTTCGGAAGTAAGCTGTGAACCTTCTTGGTCTTGTACACTCCTTTCCACAAATCGTCCTGCCAAAAAAGGGCTGTTGAAACAAAGGTTTGGTGAAACAATTCTGCTGAAAAACAGAATTCGCCACAGCCATATTTCCCATTTTTAGAAGAACTGAAATGCACTCGGCACTCCAGCAAATCATGTTTGTTCAGCAGATTTCAATTAAGGGTGTTATTGCTTTTAAAGGCCAAGGTGGGCTTTTTCCACCGCAGGTTGTGTTTTTTTTTGTTCCTTTCCATACATAACTCCCTACAATGACTTCGTACAGACACAATGTGCATCTGCCTATATCCTTAGAGGGCTTTTATGATGGAGTTGTGGAAGAATTTCTTTTACCTTGCCCTGTCTGAATTGGCAATAGTGTCTGCCATGGGAAAAGGCAGGCAATGTGGTTAGGGTTTGGATGGGAATAGGGATTTTAATGTTGGTGGAGGTATTATTATTATTATTATTATTTCCTTCTATTACAAGATTGCTCATAATCGCCCAGTTTCCATTTCCTTCTGTGTTGTGCATGCTCAGAACCCATTCCATACAGCTCAGAAAAGAGAAATTGGATAGGGGTGGCTGGGGAGCACAAGGTAATAACAAAACCATATTGGCATACACTATTGACAGTAGCTGTCAGGTACCACTTCCTTCTCAATTTTTCGTAGACATCACAGTAGAGAAGGGATTTGAAGGAACAGAGGTTGGAGTTCACCGTCTTTTTAGTCTGCTTGAATGATTGAGGAAGGCTATAAAAAGCCACCTCAGGCTTAATTTCGTAGCAGCCAGTTCTCACAAAGGGTGAGGTCTGTCTGTAGGAAGAGCACAAAGCTTCTACAATGCCAGAGCACCTACAGATGTCACCTAAGAAAAAACAATCAACAGCCCAGTTTTCATTTGGCTATCAAAACAACTAACTTGCTCAAAATCATGTTGATTCTGTAAGGTGATTTTACCCATGGAAGAAGAAATTTCTGCACAAATTCCTGTGAGCCTTTCGGAACTCTGCGGCGTAATCTTTCCCCCATCAGTGAAATCCCAGCATTTTAAGTTTAGAAAACAGAAAACTAAACTATCAGTGAGGAGAGGTAAGCGTAATTTCCTACTACACAACATTCAGAGTATTTAAATAAAATATTTGGGCTCTTAGTTTGAGTTTGGGCTTTTGACCTCTTATTAATACGCAAGTTTTAATCTATCTGAATTCAAAGGATATTTAATTTTTAATGCAGACTTTGTGTCATTTCACTTTCTTAATAATTGGAAGGTCACATGGTATCAGATGAAACACCTTATGACAATCTAAATTGAGTATATCATCATTATTACCTTTATCAGTCAGAAAGAATTAATTGAATTGTGAGTATTGCTCATAGATCATGATGTCTGCTTCTGAAAAATGCATTGACCTATAAATTGTCCTCCAATAGCCATCCCCAGACTAGACAGGAATTACTAGAAGAAATTTGTAGAAAGATGTCTTCTGAATGATTGGTGTTTGCACAGTAAAGCTGAGTAAGAAGGCGGCTATTTCAAAGCCCCTTTTTAGAGGTTTTTTGTTAGATCTTTAAAAAAAAAATGATTAGAGTTTTCTATATCTACTATGAATTAACATGTCACATATGAGATACATTTAATTAATAGTCTTTTTTCTTTCTAGTTATTTCCACATAAGACAGGACACTGGTGGAATATATACTAACCACCACATGAATTTATAGATAAATGTTCCTGGTGCCACATTAATTTTTACCCAGAATACAGTAAAATTGTTCATCAGATGAATGATTCCTGGAACAAGTTATCTTTGTATTTATTTATTAAGATCTATTTTACAATGAGTCATAAACTTTAACTGTGAATTGTTTTTATAAATTCTATCATTGCTACTCAGGATATACTCCAGTTCTGAGTGTATGTACCCATCCTTAGGAACAGAGGACAGGGCCCTATTGTTATGCAGTCCCTACTCCCTCTTAATACAGTTTTCTTTTGGGTTTGTCCTTCTATTTGGTTTCGCTTTCAAGGCCAAAATAATTGCTGGACAGCCAAGATTTAGCGCCCTTTAATTGACATGGCTTTTCTTCTGACTGATGTCTATTCTCTGATGGTATACAGAAAGCAGTCATAACGTCTCTGTTATTTATCACAATAAACAAGCTAAAATTTTCTATTCCAGTTAGACTTCCTGTTCCCTTTATGTCCTTTAGCAGCCGTCTGTGCACTTCTCATAGTCTGAGTTCATCTTTTGGAGAATAGTGGCCAGAAGCCTCTGCATTATGCCAGAATAGGTCTCACTAGTGCCGTACGCAGTAGCTCTCCCACATACCTGTCTTAAAATACAGATGCTAAATTTGCAGCTATTCAGTGATACGTCATTCTGATTTGTCATTTAGAAGATTGTACTTATCTCATACGGTTTTTCCGACATCCGGCGTATAGCAGTGTTCTGCTTTACTGAGAGTCTGTGGCTGCCCCAGACAACCTGTAATGCTTTACCACTCTAACTTAAGTGTGTGTTTAATGCTGAGAATCTGCCTAGAATCTGAACAGTAGCCAAAAGTGTTGCTCTCTCTGCTCCTGTAAGTGTTCCTAACTGTGGTTTTTCTTCTGGCAATGTGGGAAATTACATTAATTGTTCATAGTTTAAGCCTGCTTAAAATTCATCCTGGTACCAGAAGAATTGCAGATTTCAGTCCTATTTCCTGGATATATTATAAAGGATATCACGGTAGCTACTAATATCTCGGTACATAAGATGGAAGGGGTCAGTTTTACTCACATTCACCAAATCACCGGAAATAATTATATGCGTGAGGCAGACCTCGTAGAATACGTCTTACCTTACCATAACAAGACACTGTATTTCTCATTGGTTCCTATAGTTATCAGATACTATTTAAAAATCCCCTCCTCTCAGCTATAAAACCATGCCAGCAAATCTGGCATTCCAACGCAAGTCACAAATGCAGCTAAGAAAATTTTCAAGTTTTTTCTTTCAGACATACAGAAACTTTACATGGCATATGTTTAGGATAGATACATCATTATTAACTAGTCAAGAAATGGAAGAATATTGCAATTGACATAGGAAGAGTATTAGCTTCCAAAAGAAGGGATCCTAGGAAAGTTATGAGATTGTAAAGTGTAATATCAGCATGATTTTAAGTATGAAAAACAGGTTTTGGCTAAGTTTAGCTAGAAGTAATGTAAATTATCTTTTATAAAGTATTTGTGACAAACACTGTCTTTAGTATCCTAACTATTTCATTAGCTGTTCCTCAGCCTCACGGCCTCATCATGTACCAAATTTTTGTTAAAAACCTCTCCATCTTACATACAATCAAGCTTTACTGAGGATGTAAAATTACAGTATAGCCAATGTGAATTACGATCATCAATAACAGTGACATCTGTCAGGCACAAGAATAAAACTGTTTTAGGAACTCCCAGCCTTGATTGTATCATCTCAAATTTGCATAACCAGTGTTAAAAAATCCAGTTATGTTAGGCACTTAGTGCTTCAAAATGGCTTTGAAGTACAGGAGTAAGACTGGGAGGGGTATCAGATAATTTTAAATTGTAGGATTAAGATGCCAGAAACCACCTGGAGAAGTGGCCGTGCCTGTGCTGCTGAATACAACAGAGCCACGGGCCGTTCCCTGACCCTGAAGCCAAGTGACTAGGCCAGGCTGTATTTATGCTCGGTAACTGTATGGCCCAAGGGGACAGTCCTGTGAGGAAGGCTTCTGTTTCCTGAGGCATCATTTGTGAGGGTGTTTCTTTTTTTCAGTTGAAGATGTTGGGCATGATGCGAGGGCCTTGTTGCAGACTGGTGTTTCCAGGGCATAAATGAAAGAATTGTGCTGTGTAATGGGATGATGTGTCGGGATGTTTCTGTGCGGGACCTTGAAGGGTGTTGGTCAGAGAGTCTGTAGGGCAGAGGGACTCTTGCCCTGACAGCCAACCCCCTGGTGCTACCCCCTGCACCCTGCCTGCACTTCATGGAATAGAATCATAGAATCATAGAATCGTTTAGGTTGGAAGGGACCTTAAAGATCATCTATTCCAACCCCCCTGCCATGGGCAGGGACACCTCCCACTAGACCAGGCTGCTCAAAGCCCCATCCAGCCTGGCCTTGAACACTTCCAGGGATGGGGCAGCCACAGCTTCCCTGGGCAACCTGTTCCAGTGCCTCACCACCCTCATAATGAAAAATTTCTTTCTAATATCTAACCTAAGTCTCCCCTCCTCCAGTTTGAAGGCATTGCCCCTCATCCTATCACTACATGCCCTTGTAAAAAGTCCCTCCCCATCTCTCCTGTAGGCCCCCTTTAGGTACTGGAAGGCTGCTATAAGGTCTCCCCGGAGTCTTCTCTTCTCCAGGCAGAACAACCTCAGTTTTGGGGCAGGGAGCCTCAGTTCCCCCAACCCAAAGCCACGCCAGGGAGCGTGCCAGCAGGGAAGCATTGGGAACGGCTGCAGATCCAGGGCTTGAGCTTCCTTCCTGGCTTTATTTCATTTAGCACTGGTGCAGCCACGGAGTCTGGTTGACTGCAAAAATATAAGCCACGGTTAGTTTAACAGAGCACCAGCCCCACACCACTTACATGTCACGAACTCCAAGGTAATAACTCTCAACATCCTATAATTAATTAGAATTAAAAAAGCCCCAGAAATTACAATGTGCCACAGAAAGAGAGCAGGAGAAATCAAGGGCATTAGGGATGTCCTAATATATATATATATGGTGCAGCGATGAGAATACTGACGTAACATTATTAAAGTAAATGAGGAAGTTTTAAAGAAGAAATTACTAAAGATATAATAAAGGAACAAGTCCCATGTTGCATAAAAATGGTATCATTTTTCTTCGTTAATGTGTAAGATGGGAAAGGACAGATAGGAAAAAGCAATCCAGAAACAATATGTTCTTACCTACATCAGACAGAGGAGAGCCAAATGAGACGCATCTAGATGGGGAGCACCTTCACGGGCCCTTCCTTCTCACTACTGGCCACATAGCAAAAATTGCTTTTCTAACTAATCTCAAGTATATTTAATCAGCTAAGCAAAGGTATATTCATCCTGGCACAAGATGTAATAATTGCCTAAGGAAGCAGCGGGGGGAGGAAGGATCGCTTTAAGGCTGCTGCTGCAGAAGTGTGGAGAAGCTAGCCAGGGGTGAAATAGCATTTCCAGAAGGGAAAGGCCAGTAATTTTTCAGGCTTATGTCTTCTCCCCCTCCCCTCGGGTAGAACAGTTTTGTCACTTGCTAGTAGTAATACAGCCATGCCGAATGAATCTCCTCTGACACTACCTGAAGAAAAATGACAGGAAAAAAATAGAGAGATGTTTGTTAAATTTTATTTTCGATTGGTTTTACTTTCCATTGCAGAAATTAATATTGTGCATTTAGCCGAGTTAATAAATGCGAGGTTATTGTATTCACGGCATTTACACATCATTTTGAATATTTTCAAGGTAAACAACATCCACATTTCCATATCACTAGAGGAAATAAACTACATGGAGAATACAGGAAATGAGTATGTTTCCCCAAGTAGTAATTTCACAATATTTCTTTTCTAGTTTGCAAAGATGAGAGGGGATTTATATTGTTCAATGAAGTAAAGTTTCAACTGCTCTTGTATACAAGAAAAAACGAAGTGTTATGTTGTAGATGAAGTACAATGTTTTCTCTACGTAGGGTTCTAAAGAGAGTTAATGCAGTTCTCACTCAGAGATAATTTATTCAAAGTCCCTAAAAACAAAGAGCGCACTGAAGAACAACTAACAAAAAAAACCCAACAACAAACCAACCTGCCTGTTCTTGTGCTGGGTCGGAGTGAATGTTGCTATGGGATGAATGGCAATTAAGCTGAAGGTCACAAAGAAGTTCTCAATTACTCCTGTTGCGTTGGGCTCTATCTACCTTAGCACTTTGGTTCAGAGCAGTAGCACAATCTTGCAACAAATCCCTCGGCTGTTCCCACTTCCCGCACGTTGGTTCAGTTTCTGAGGCAGCTTTTGGAGCGTGCCAAGCAGGTCGCCTCGGAGGATGGGGCACCACTGGCGGCTCCCTCCACCTCTGCACCTTGGGCACGCGCAGATCGAAACCCCTCTCTCAGCCTCCGAATAGCCTTGAGCTGGGTTCAAGGACCAGATTAAATCTATTCTGAAATGCAATTTACTGCACGTTATAGAAATCGGGACTTCCACGCCACATGATTTGACCTAATTATTGTTTTGCTCTTATTGACATGAATTAGCTGATAGTATGGGAGTATTTTTTTTCGTGAAAAGGGGGAAAAGCCCAATGATATGAAAACAGAGTAAGTGAAAAAAAGGCATTTTATGGGGACAGTGGTAAATGCATGAAGGTTATCATGTGTGGGCTGGTAAAATAAAGTGAGGTGGGTCAAATGAAGAACCACCTTTACCTTTATGGAAGAAATTAGCTTTTTAGTAAAAAATGAAAATGAGTAATAATTAGTAAGTGCTTTTACTGTTCCCATAACTGTAAAACCATCTGTCGACAAATTAAATAAAAAATTAACAAAGTACTGCCACCCAGGCTAGTCTTTTTAAAGAGCTCAGCCTGAAGTTTGTTTCTAGAGCTGCCATTGCTCCTGTTAAAACAGGAGCATCAGCTGTGTGCATGTGTGGTCCAGCCTCATCCCACTGCCCTCCTAGGTTAAAGGAGGTTTCCACTTCTTCATCTGGTTTGTAAAATTTGACAACCAAACGTTTTTTAAGCAGGAACTGGTAACTGAATTTGACCCAGTTTTGCAAATAGTTTTAAAACAGCTGAAATCACACTTTGGCACAGGAAGAAAAGAAAAGAAAGAAAAAAATTTCAAAAATGGAAGAGGAGATTTACACATTTCTTAGCGCTGTTTTGTCAGGTTTCGTAAGAAATTCATTATGTAATATGGACCTTTAATCCATAACAGGATTAAAAATAATTATTTTCCCATTTTCTGCTCTCCTCTGAGGCTGCTTCAGTACATATCCCATTGTTTGTGTAGTCCTCCATTGTTTAGTAAAATCCTCAGATATTGAACAGCTGTTTGCTGGTTTTGACCTGCAACATTAGAATAACAGCACTGCAAAGACAACAGATTTTGGCAGCTGTAAACTGTGTACAGCTGAACTATGATATTTGCAATTAATATGTTACTTGCAAAATTGCATCTGCTTGTTTTCATTTCAGACTGTTTTTCAAGTAGCACCACTTACTAGAATCTACAATGACCTAAGAAATTTTGGAGATGCGTATGCAGTTATATAATAAGTTTGCATTTATTTGCATTATATGTTTCATATCCAAATTTAAATTTGGAGTCCTAAATTGGTCTGTAGTTTAGGTCTACATGAATTTAAGAATTAGCCAATAGTCACTGCTGTCTTAATAGCAAATGATGTCTTAATAGGAAAAATATAAAGCACGTATTAAATTTTAACTTTTTTTGCTTATTTTCAAATGGCAGTTCCCTGTTATTTTAATTGCAGTAATTGCTTTATTGAATGTCATGAGCTAAGCCCAGTTGCGGTTATGTTAATTTAATGGTATTTTATGCATAAGAATTTATCGACATAAATTCCGTTCACTACTTAACTCTAAAATGCCATTTGTCTTAATAAGGTTAGTCGACGGTCGTTCCTTTACTGAAGGGAAGCTGGGAGAAGAGATGTTAAGAGTAGAAACTGGAAGATGGTGACTTGAGGAGACTTCGCCAGCTGCATAGACAAACAAGGCTTACTTTATTATTGCCTTAATAAAAGCTATTGAGCCCTGAGTACATAGTAGTTTCTTGGCACCTCGTACCCTGTGTGCGTGGAACATCCGATTCTCCCGTTAAGTGGTCTGTTCAGTTACACTTGATTTCTCCGGCCCATTTTTCTTTGCGTTCCAGCCATGCTGTAGTCTCGCTAAAGAAATTCCTAAGCAACTATTATAAAACTCTTCCAAAAAAAGAAAAATATCCAGAAGGTGGGTCCTGCTCCTGCCAGTTACGGAGCAGCCTGAATTCCCGTGCAGCCCAGCAGGAAAGGGGTGCACCCCGCACATCACGGGAGCGGGCAGGAGCTTTTCTGAGCAGGCCTGGGTTTAGCAGGGGATAGCTCCAGGAGCTAAAAAATCTGCAAGACTGTTTCTCTATGTATTTCTCTTTGTTTGGTTTCTAAAGAAGATTTTGCATTAGCTAAACTGTATTTACATAGGCCAAAAATAAGTAACTTTACCTGGATCATAAGCTCTGGAGCATTTTCGTATTGTCTTGGTGTATTGTTTAGTACTCTCAGGATCTTGGGATGTCCAGTGTGATACATTTCCAACTAGGAAACCTAACCATGACAACCATTTTAATGAGTTAAAGAATGCTAATTCATGGTAACAAAAAAAAATAGTTTTTGAAGAATTTTTTAGAGAAAAGTAAGGAAAAAAATTGAACTATATGAAATTTGTGCAGTATAAAAGTGAAAATGTATTTGAGTATTATACAAAACATTCAAAATAGTTCCCACGCATAGTTTTTTTGGTCTAGTTCACAAATGAAAAATACAGAATCTGTTCTTATCTATTTAATAGCCATTCAGAGAAAGGTGTGCTATACTCAATCAATATTCTTGAAGAAAGTTGATGAATATTCATTATGCTCAAAAATGACTGTTCTAGAAAGAGGTGATGAATAGGTCACAGTCCTGAAACAAAAGACAATACTGTAGAGGTCTGAACTTAGCCAGCATGTCTTGGTTAATAATTCCTAGTTAGTTTTTGATTTTTAACTGTAGCTGAGGTTGATTGTAACTATTGAGTAGAACAGGGGATTTTGTTGTTGTTGTTCTTACATGTGAAAGAGTGATTCTATAGGTTGCCAAGGGCTTTAGCTTCCATGCAACAAAGCACATGCTCAACTCATTAAATGGCTTCACTCAAGCCTTCAGGCATTCTTTGTGGTTAGAGTTAAGCAGATGAAGAAGATTTTGCTGGACGGAGATAGGAATAAAGTTCTCAAAAAATCATAATCCTAATATATTTCTTTGTATAGTTAGTATACTAGAATAAGGTCATTTCATTTACTTTACTGCCTTAGGATGAGCCATTTGACAGAATCCCTATAGCTTCATTGACTTTAATTAGTCAAGGATGGGGATACACTTAGTGATTCCCTGTTACTATCACAAAGCAGAGCAAGTGATTTGCAGTATCTGATCCTGGAGAACTTTTTTTTTTTTTTTTTCTGTATTCATGTTGGAAATACCTAGTAAAAGACTTCCTCAAGTAGTTCTTACGTTTTATATTGAAGACGAATTTTACGTTGAAGATGGTCTGTGTTTGCTGTCAAAAACTAATCTCTTGCCGAAATTCTTTCAATATGTATTATTTTACAAGTATTATTGGTCTTTGAATAGATAATGAAATATACATATAATTTATGAATAGATATAATGAATAGATAATGAAAATACATCACCCTTGATGAAACATGGAAAAATTAGTGGAGACTTATGTTCTGCAGAACATTTCCAGACCTCAAAACGTGACAATTTTGCTGATTTAATCTGCTATGACTTTTATTTCAGTGCATTGAAATATCTGCTATAAAGTAACATAATTGAGAAAGAAAATATAATTCAACTTAAAACGAATTAAGATTGAAAGTAAGTTTTGAAGGCCTGAACAAAAAAAATACGAAAACATTTTTTGCAATGGGAAGAGTATGAATTTCAAGATTTACTCTTGGAGAATGGATTAAATGAATGCTTTTGTGGCTGATGGGTTCACAGGCTACAGGTTCACATATTTTTATGTCCTGGTACTTTTTTTTAATCTGCATTTGATTATGATTATGATCATTTTTTAAGTATATCACAGTCTTTTGCACAGTAGTGAAGAGTAATGCTGATTAGGAACTAGGAAACCTAATCAGTTTTACTTCATTTGAAAGTTTCACAATTGTGTATAACCCATGTTACCTTTACAGATAGGGCAAATGACTTTATTTTGCTTCTGGCCCCTTAAGGAAGTCTACTTTGATCTATGACCATTAAGACATGAGCAGGATACCTTTATTTAAATAGCACTATTTTTATTTACTTACTATTGTAGAAAGTTTCATTTGCATATCCTATTACTAAAATCTTTAAGGACACTCGCCATTAGTTCTTCATGCTGGTTTTATCATCTATACATTGCAACACAGTTTGCCATACATGTAAGTCTTGCAGATGTATCTATATTTGCTATTGCATTTTCTCTGTAGACATACCTCTTTCCAAAGAGATAGTGAGGCAGTGAAACAAGATAATGGAAGGCAAAATGGGAGGTGAAGAAGCGAGAAACGTGCTGTGTGTGCCTCCTTCACCCCACTTGAGAGCGTGACGGAGGAAGGGCTACAGGCAGAGCGCCATGGTCTGAGCAACTCCTTGGAGCTTGCTCTTGGTATGGCAGATGATTTTGGAAAAAGACAGAGGTGCCTTAATGAAAACAAAAGGCAGCGTCTGTTACATGTCATCTGTTTATAGATTAGGTAAATACGTTCATCTTTTCATTTGATGTCTTTGAAAAACAGTGAGGATCATTGCTATTAACATATGAATATCAGCTTGGCTTTCGTGTGTTGGCTCAGAGCCAGTTTTATGAGTTTTTAATTCATGATATTTAGTAGATGAGAAATTGCCTTGTATTTTCATGCAGTAGAGATCAGCAAGAGTACAATATTCAGGTTTTGTGTTCAGTGGGCTTCTGTTTAGCTTGCGTCAATGGTAAAAGGAGAAAATAAAAAGAAGAAACAAAAAGATAGCTGTTCCTTCTTCCCAATAATTTAACTGGGCTGCAAACATTAGTGCAAAGTATGGCAGAGAGTTCTAGAGGTTTTTGTTGTTGTTGTTGTTGTAGGCTGGGTTCCCAAAACAGCTTAATTGAAATTCACTGGAAGTTAGGTTTCTTTTGTTTAGGCCTAAATTGGTAACGCTCAGAGTGAAAGGTATCTGAGGATGAGAACAAACTCTTTATATGCGGCTTATCATGGTGGGGAAGAACCTTATGCACTAATGATGTAAATAATAATATTTGAAGAAAGGGTGTTTTATCTGTACTTTTATACTGTTGGTTTGTTATTGATATTTTTTGAAAATAGGAAAAGTTATCATTTCAAAAATCAATCACCTTTAATTGAAATGCTCAAACATTCAAATATGGTCATTTAAACGAGTTAGCTGAGTTATGAATGAAAATTTGTAGCAAAAAAGCAGAACAGGTCAAGATATCTATGCTATAGCAGAGTAATTATAGTATCACACACTAAAACACTAATGAATCATGATGCATTATTGGTTCCAACTTTATTATACTGCTGCTTAGCTGTGTTTCCTGTCCAGGAATATGCATATTTATCCTATCTTAAATACAAGTTCATATAAAATATGGTCAACATTTAGCAACTGATACAAAACATCTACAGTGCTTCATGGACAACATGGGGCTTCAACCTACCTTTCTCTCTATTATTCACATAGTTGGCTATTTACGCTGATGTTTTCAAAACATCCAGTGTGAAATGTTACAGGCTAGAGTCTTTCATATGTTTTGCTGTAAGCATATAAAGCAAAGCAATGATGCATACCAAGGCAAAGTGTCATGAAATTGATGATGCGAAGGTCTGAAAAGAGGGAGACGTGTCTTTTGTTAATGGCCTATGCTCTAGAGTGGTACTTTAACTGGAACGTATGACATACAGTTTATCAGGACTTACATAATCTTCTGCTGTTTTTTGACCATCATGTGTATTTTGAATAGGTCTCTGGGGACAAAGGGGATCTCTCACGTCTTCCCAGAAAATGGCAAAAGAATGTAGCTAGCATTGCTAGGTACTGATAGCTATTAATTTCATAGAAATAATGCAAATAATAGCAGGGACTTGTTCCCCACACTAATAAGATAATACTTTCCTCCAGCATTCAGGAATTTTAGAAAGGAAGGTGGATTCTCCAAGCTGCTCTGGGTTACACAGATCACATCAAAACCAAAAGAAAATAAAACCACGGAGGTCTTTTTCACAGTGCTAAGCACCAACAGTTGCATGATTTTCAAGAGATGCTTAGGTAAGGTGGGAATTAGCCTCCTCCAAACGCAAACATTTATAGACTGATTTTCCAGGGGATAATGCAGCTTTTATCATTTGCATACATGTTGCGCATGTATTGCTTGGTTTTTGTTGTTTGTTTCCCTCTCTTGCCACTTCTTTAATCAGCTTGCTATTTATTTTGAGCTTTCTAATTATTTCCCTTATGAAAAATATGTACCTTTCCATACCAGAACACATCAATTGCAAATATTGGACTACCTTCCATCAGGTAAAACTTCCATTACAGCATTTGTTAACATTTTCCTGTCTATCATACTATGGCTGATTTTGGTTGCAACATACTAAAATGCCCTACTTGATATTGTTTTACACAGAATAAATATGATTGCTAATGTGGGTACGCCAGCCTTTCAGTGCAATTTCTACAGCTTGCATTAAGGAATAAGGCTTCATAAATGTATCAGACCCAATTGTTGTGTGTGCAGAAGGGGCAGTGGACCACACACTTCTGTACAGAGAGTCAGCTCTCCAAGGACAGGATCCCCATAGCTCGGTAAACATCTTAGAGGATCCTTTTCGGCTGTCACAGCTGTCATCTTCATGGCCATTAGGGCTTGAACCTATAAACATGAAATACTACAACTGTAGGCAAGAACTCCACTTTGAGAGCTGGCAAGGATATAATTTTTGAACTCTATTGGTCAAGGAGTTTCTCTAGCAAAAAGGCTTATTTTCAGGTAGTCATCTAAAAGTTATGGCTAGGATCCAGCAAAGTGCATGCTTAACTTTCTTTGTGTTCTGAATCAACATTAGCATATATGTGAAGGAAACTGTGGGTATAGGTAGATGGTAAAATTAGAAGTATATAAAAATCAATGTATACACATAGTGCTGGCAGAGACAACATTTGGGGAAAAGTTAAGATCCTGATAAATCCCACTTTATCACAGAGTCGTAGAATGGTTTGGGTTGGAAGGGACCTAAAGATCATCTATTCCAGCCCCCCCTGCCCTGGGCAGGAACATCTTTCACTAGACCAGGCTGCTCAAAGCCCCATCCAGCCTGGCCTTGAACGCTTCCAGGGACGGGGCATCCACAGCTTCTCTGGGCAACCTGTTCCAGTGTCTCACCACCCTCATTGTAAAGAATTTCACCCTTACATCCAGTCTAAACCTACCCTCTTTTAGTTTAAATCCGTTGTCCCTTTGTGTCTTTAGTTCCAGTAGCAGCATTGTACAGATAAGTTAGAGGATCAGAAAATAAATTAATGTGGGGGTTTTTTTGTTAGTAAGCCAGGCTTGTGCTCCGGAGTGTATCAAACTGATCTTTGTTGCTTATTAACTGCTCTGGCTCTGATCTCCGGCAGTAAGGAAGGACTGCTTAGATAGTAGAGGAATTTCACTGGTGTGTAGCTTTTCAAGAAATCTTTAAGCCAAATCAGTTTGGTCTTACTCTTAAATGTTGGATCAAACTGTTTATGTTGTGCAAGCTTAAAATCTTCTATCTAGGTGCATTTACTTATGATGTGTCAGTCATCTGGTACTACAAATGCCATGTTGCTAATGGATTAAGACAGTAGCAATGGTATTTTTTGTTCTAATAAGATCTCTTTTTTTTTTTTTTCTGAAAGTATATGAGCGGCCATGTTTTGCTTTTCTTTGAGCAGGAGGCATTTTTCTAGAAAAATATTTTAGTCTTCCCTAGATAAATGCTGTACAAAAAGTGAATCTTCTGTAACAGGCCTGTCTTTTGCGTTTATGTATGTCACCTCTGCTGACTTCGCTGAGATAATTTTGACTACTTTTTACTTCTGCTGGCACTATGGATTCAATATAGATCAGGCAAAGCCACGAGGTTCTGTTCTAGGCCACTGAATTTAACTTCTGGATTTGTACTGTTACAAAACCTGCAGAAGATGTAAGGAAAGTAGAAAAGAAAGAAGTAGAAAGAAAAAGTAAGGAAAGGAAAAACATAGGTTAGGGAGATGTGGAGGAGAGGAACAGTCTAACTCTCACATTTAGGAATGTATACGCGGGGCTAGCAATTCAAAAAGCCATATTTCTAGTTTAAATCCAAGAGTTTTTGACCTGGAAATAATTGGTAAGAAAACTACAATTATATTGCACCATTTTAATCACTTTGCAGACTAGAGATATATTTAAATTGCAAATACAAGCAGCTATTACCTAGTTACACTAAATTAGAAGAAGCAAAAAGATGAACTACATCTAAACTGATAAGGCTGTTCATCTAATCCCCCAGCTACAACTTTCTGTACAGAGTTCCAAGGTCTGGGGTAAAGGTGACTTATCCTATTTACGTCCTTCATTCATTTACTTTTCCATTCGTTTGCTTATTTTTAAAACATGTAAAACAGCTGCTCAGTTTTCTATCAGTAGCAATAGTTGTGAGATATCAGTTATTCCAGCTTTCAAAGTTATTTAAAACCTGAATTTCTTTTATACACAGGTGTTAGCTAGGGTTCCAGTATTTTCTCGTAACGTTTACCTTTTATTGAAGAAAATACACATTTTGAGTGGACAAATTATCACTGCATCCTCAGGTACTTCCTTCAGTCATTTCCATTGACTAGAGTGTATGTGCTTGTGAGAACAGAGATGATCAACTGCACTGAGTCAACAAGACACTCATTATACTACCAGAAGCTTTTATTTTCACATAGCAAGATGAGTGTTATGGACCATTGTTTTCTTTTTCTCCCAGAAGGATTTTCCAGCGTACTTATCATTCCAGAAATGGATGCTCTATTACATGTTCAAAGAAATTCCTGGCAAGACCTGAAGAAACATAGGCTATGCTACACAGACACATTCTTTATGAATGTGCTGAACTTTCACTTTTAGGAGGTAATTCTGGGGAAAAACACCACCAGCAGCAACAACCAACAAAAACAACCAGCACCCCCCTCTGCCCCCCTTCTTCTCTCATGATAAAAATATATTATGTGATTATTGCTGGTTTTTCTTCATGAAAGAGGTGACAAAACCACTCTCCGTTTTTCGTGTCTCGCTGTATGGACACAAATCACAACAACTATCTGGATATCACCCCAGGGAGGTTATTTCTGTGCTTTCTCCACATTTTCAAAGTGTGAGGTTTTTTTCCCCGCACATGTATTATTCATTTCCTCTAAGTGCTTGTTACAAATTGACTGTTAATTTATTAAGTACATGCAATGGATGTTGCCTGTTTGAGGTAGAGTTAACCTCCTGAATGTTTTGTTTATTCATTTGTGTCTTTGGGAAGCCCATTGCCAAAGTTTATCAAAAGCCTTTCAGACCTGCCAATTGGTGTGGGAGTATCACCAGATTACTAATGCATGCTGCTTCTCTTGGTCTAGTTAGCAAATGAGGAATGTACACCTCTGGTATTTTGTACTTCAGGTTGAAGCTAGAGCAAAAAGCAGAGAATGAGCATGTTTATAAAAGTAGACTGTGTCGTGGTGATTGCTAAAAAGCAAACACACACATGGACTGAAAAGCTATTTTTGAATCAAGAGATAAAATTTCCCTTTTTCCATTCAATAGGACATTTTTTGCTGTGTCACACATTTTAAAATATTTATTCACGATTCCTACTATGCTGGATTAAATTCAGTTTTCTTAGTACAAGTCTAAGAAATTCCATCACATTAAACTAAAGGAGACGGGGAGAAAGCTAGATTTCCACATCTGTTACAGAATTTATAGAAGTCATTAGAGCTGTAATAATGTATAATTATATAGTACTGACTGCAGTCAGAATCCAGACTAGTAAATGTTGGTACACGAAGAGCATTTCCAAAAAGAAAAAGAAGAAGAAAAGAAAAAGAAATCCTAGTCTTTTTTTAGTTTATGCTCATCAAACAGGTCAGCCAGCCATGGATGGGTGTAACAGCAGAGGAATGTGTAAGAGCTCCCTTTTTTGCAGACTAGCCAAACAATTTGTCTGTGTCACTGTTTAGCTTGAAAGCAAGTGTGATGTTTCTAATATTTGTTAGAAATGGAAACAAATTCAAAATACAAGCATGAAAAATACCTTTCAGAATGTTTAACCAGGAAGTAGGAAGTCACTCTGCCTTCTCCACCTGTAAGAAGGATCCCTTGGATTGAGGTATTTACCCTTTTCCCACAGAAGTGAAGGGTATTTTTGTCTTACACTCCTGTATTGCTTGGAACGCTGCAGAGTGAGCTTAGAGTGGCTGCTTGTGAGAGATGAGAAAATAGTTATAGTTATTTTCTTTCTATATGAGCCTTGAGAGCTCTGGCTTTTTCCTGCTTAATATTGCAGATATATACATACGAAGCAGTGCCTAGCAGCAGAGCAGTGATTACATAGCACCACACAGAGGGCAAGCATATTTCCATTTCCTTTTCATGCATCATTTAGTGCTCGATGCAGTGATTTTGCATATTCTTTAAGTAATCAAGGTGTACAGAGAGAAAGGAAGGAAGAAAGAAAAAATAAAAGGAGACAAAGAAAGAAAAGAAGGGAAAGCAAGCAAGAAAAAAAAGAAGAAAAGCTCCATCAGGTCAACTGTTGGAACACTGAACAGTAATGACATTGTCACTGTTCTGCAGTCATATCAAGATATCACGTATCCTCAAGTTTCAGACAGGATTTGTGTGTCTTTTAATGCAAAGGGGGCAGGATACAACAGCAGGCAATTACGTTCAGTCTTCGGTAATTCCAGCTTCTGCCAGTTTACTTGTGTGGGATAGGATTTCTGAGGCAGTGAAAAGCTAAATGGAGGAAGGATCACAGTCAGGTCTGCAGCGGCCTTTCATGGCCCTAGAAATGCCATTTTCTTTCACTGCCTGGGGAATGAGCAAAGCTATAGTGTCCCCATTCCTTACAATAGTCTGGCTTGAAAATTCATTTTAATCCCTGTTGTAAGTTTAAGGTATTTTCTAATAGAGAAATTACTCTAGTATGACACCACTAGCACTGCCTGCTGTCATCAAACACAAATCTCTTCTGGACTGAGCAGATCAGAGCAGAATATAGAGAAATATAAGGGGAGCATTATTACTCTGAACATTGCAATATGTTTAACTGGCATTGTGTTTTGTGTTGCATCTCAGAAAGAATCCTTGAAGGTAAAAATTCAATTTCTCTTTTCTCCATTGAGATCTTTTATATTTCTTCATACATACTTTGGTTGTGCAGACTGAAGTCTAATAAATATTTCTGATTTCTTTGTCATTCATTTTGGGATAAATCCACTACAAACTCTGTTGGTAGCAGTCACATTAAACCCTTTAATGCAACATTACATGTTTCTAAGATTTTCAAAAGATTAGCTTAGTGGAAGTAACAAAAGATCTTGAAGCTTATGTTCCTGCCATTTAAGCCCAGTGTCAAAATTCCCAAAATAGACATTCCACTTCACCTAAACTGTAGAGAAGGCAAATTCAATGGTAATGAATCACAGAGCATTGAGTTTGAAAGGGACCTCTGGAGGTCATTGGGACCAACAACCCTGCTCAAGCAGGGTGAGCTGGAGCCGCGTCCAAACGGTTTTTGAATATCTCCAAGGATGGAGACTCCACAACTTCCCTGCGCAGCCTGTTCCAGGGCTCAGTCACCTTCACAGTAAAAACATGTTTCTTGATGTTCAGAGAGAACCTCCCGTGTTTCGGTTTGCTCCTGTTGCATGCCCTTAAGGAGAGCATGACTCACCCAGACACAAACATTCAGGAGAGGTAGATGATGAATTTCTTCGTGTTGTGCTTGAGGCACTCATGTGGAACTAACATTTCATATTCCTTCTGCATAGGTAAAGGAGCAACTACTGTGGAGAGAGTGGCTGAACTTGATCACTGATAGCTTAAATGTTTGCCTGCATAGCAGGGTATTCTGGGTAATAATTTCTTTAGTGTTACCTGTTAAATTTAATCTCCATTGAATAAAACATTTAAGTATTGCTTGCAGCGAGAACTGATATTCAGGGTTTCCGGATGTGTACAATGACTTAAAAATACTTACTATCTGTCAGGCCCAGTGGATCAGATATGGAATATTTGAAACAATATGAGAGTATTTTAGGGAAACCAGTTTGGTGGTTAAACCATTAATCTGGCAGGAGAGTGATGTAAACTCAGGCAAAAGCAGAGATAGGATCTAAACATGGTTCCTCCCAGGTTTTAACTGCAGCTTCCATATTTCAACTTCAATATCTTACTTTGGTTGTGGCCCCTAAATCCAAGAGCAGATTAAGAATACTACCTTCCTCTTACCTTTTTCTACATGCAAGGCTTAAGATTCAGAACATATCTCCCTACAGCCCATTAGGAACCTGTTCATTTAAGTCAGGCATGCAAACTCTACTAGGCAGGAGATTGCCAAATGGGAAACGCTGCAAGACTTGGTTTACAGCAACTGAGTATCTTTGCTGACTGGGATTTCTGTCTGATTTGGTCCTGCCTTTCGGTGCGTCACCGTCTAAAGATTACCTTCTCTCCCAAGTATACAGTGCATAAATCCTTTGCAGATCCTAACACCTTTCAGCTCTTATCAGCCAGTGTCCAGATACCAGCTCTGACCTCATGAACAAAGCGTTTGCTAGGTATGATATAAAGTGTGTACCTTGCTTAGTCCCCTTTAGATGTAGAGTGTGTTAAGACTGGAAGAATATTCATGAGCTGATCATGTATATGTGTATAGAGTTTACTATGGTTTTTTTTTTCCATTTTATGTAAACTTTATGGCCTTTTGTCAGAGTTGTTTGACTTGTAAAATATTGATGATATGATGGTGTACTTATGTAGAAGTATATAGGATCTATCAATGGAACCACATTCTTTTATCTACAAGTCATTTATAGTATTGCAATGCTTAATTTTGGGGACACCTGATATTTATGATATTATAGACTTTTCAGATTAAGCAAGATACGTTGTTATAACAGGGAATATATAAGCTAGCTTTTTGAAAAGGTTTAACTAAGTCTAGTGGTCTTCATGGTGACAAAGAGGTTGCCAGTCAGACCCCTTCCCCTTCCCTTTCCCTCCCTCCTTACCCCGCTCTCCCCCCGCCAGTATAAAAACTGTTACAAGCCAGCTAAAGAAGAGACAGTATCTATGGGACTGAACTTCAGATTTAGGTAGGCTGAAAATCTATGCTTCCAGTGCAGTCAGAAGAGATCCGGTTGACGCAGTCAATGCCAGCTAGAGAGTAAGGTGTGGTACTTGGATGGAAGTGTCTGCGTCTGGGTGAGCTGAACATAGACCTGCAGCTGGTCTGAACCTCAGGAACTGTCCTGTAAAAGGGAGCGATGGAAAAAAGTGACTGATAAGAAGAGAAAGCTAGCTAAACACAGAAATTATTTTCAGAATTTTCAACAGAATATTTCTGATGAAGGAATCACAAAATTATTCTCCACAACTTAATGCATGCTGGCTGGTCAGGAATCTGGAGAAAGTGGACCTTATTAATGCAGTTTTGTGTTAACAGAGCTACAGTAATGTGCTTCAATTCAAAATCATTGTATTCTACAATATGTGGGTCTGTGATAAGGTAGAAACTCAAAGGATGTCTTCTTATGCAGAAAAATCGCTCAAACCCAAAACCTTGCAAGTCTATTTCTGTCAGAATACTTGGAAATTCCTTTTTTTTCCTGTTTTCAAGACTCTTTGATGGACTGGGCTTCTCTGAGGGGAAGGACTCTGAAAATTAAAGAAAAGCTACTCCAGCCCCTAAAGAAAAAGAAGTATTTATAGTAAGATATATTTAGGATATATTGGTCGGATATATAGTATCCATGAAATATTATTAGATTATTAGATCACAATTTTGACACAGATAGATTTCTTCATGCCACGTACATCATCCCTTTACATGATATTACTTTCAGAGCTACTAAGTTGCAAAGTCTTGCTCCCAATGAATGTGAATTTATCCTGTGGAAACACAAGAAAGAAGCACATCATGGTATCTACATGTTGATTTGATTACCTCATAATAAACCTTTGGGTTTCACTGACTCTGAAGGCATAGAGTCTAGGAAGAAATGACTTGGAAGGAATTCTTGGATTAACAGAAACAGTTCCTAGCTATCAGATCACATCTCTCAAGGAATACATTTATTGTTCTACTGGCATTATTGACGAGGTTCTCCACAGCAATCACTGAAAGGGTAATTGCAATTTAAAGCTCTTCTCCAGTAAATATATCCAGTAGAAATGCTTCTACACCATCACAGGCTCTAGAAAGAGGGTTACCCTCTCTGATCTTCCATCCTTATTCATGCTCACAACAACTTTCTTTGGGCGTACTGTCTACCCTTTCCTAGCCACCATTTAATATTTTGAAGAGAAAGTTGCCATAATTACAAATGTGAAAATCATTTTACCAGATCTATTTATGAGATGCAATCTCCATAGAAAAGGATGGCGACTCTTATTCTTTATAAACATTGTCTCATGTAGCCTGTTTTTAAGTAAAGGAGCTATGCGTTGATGATAAGCATAAGTGCAAGATGAAAAAAGAAAAGTAGAAAAAAAGTAATGTTAGTTATTCCTCAGCTATGAAACCTACTCTGTGGTCTTCTTGTTAATGTCTATAGTGCAAACTAGAGAAAGGGGAGTAACGAAAGTGCTATTTAGTTTGTTTTGACTGAAGACGGTGCTTTAAATTATTTAATTTGATCCAAGTTGTCTAGGCACTAGTAGAAACAAATGAAAGAGGCTAAGAAAAGCTTCATAATGTTTCCGTTCAGATTAGACAGTAAAAGAAACATTTACTTCTTCCTTTAAATATGGATATATCAGAGTTATAAAGAGCCTGCATTATAAATTTGTTGTGAAAAATCCCTCCTTTTCCCTGAAAATGTTTTTATAGAATTTAATGTGAAACAGTTTCAAGCAATTTTATAGCTTTTTGGTTATATGTTAGATAATGAATAAATTATTGTAACTCATGGAGATGTGAATATTTCAGTACATCCACCTGAGGGCTAACAGAAAGAAAAGGCTTCCCCAGTTCGGGTAGGTCAAGGCACATCCATTCAACCCAGTAACAGCCCCTCTATAACTGAATCTATAATCTTGAGAAATTAAATACTCTAGATTGGGAGTATTATCTAACACCTTACAAGCATATAATGCATTTTGTACTTTTGGTTTTAATCTCTCTTGATAAATACTATCTGTGTAATGGCGAAAGCCAATCTGGTGTGTTTGTCTTCTCATAATCTTGCTGTTGTCTTTATTGCTAAGAAGCCATGATGTAACAATTTCTATTGGAACTGTGGGTGTTTTTTAAGAATGTAAGGTGAAGAATATGCCAAGCCACTATTTGAAAAATGGCCTTGGCCTAATTTTGAAAGCTAAATCAAGGAAAATAAATACAGATGCTAAATGGGTTATTTTGTAAGGTAGTCTTTGAAGTTACTGGAGAAGTACTATGGTTTTGGAAGGCTTTTTTAGCTTCGTGTAACTAAGAATACGAATATTTAGCACGTACTGTATTTACATCCTGAAGTAATATTTTTTAATCATGAAACAGAAAATGATTAAAAACCAAGGTCACATGTCCAGTATTTAATTTTGAACTCTTTATAGAAGTTTCAATAGGATAAAAAGAAATTATTTATTTCTTTTTTCTTTTGGTCGTGGCGTTACACTGCCCGATGAATAAGTTTAGCAAAGAACAGGTTGGACCTTCCAGTGCTTAAAGGATGGGAAATGTTCTCAGGACTTAGAGTAATAGGGACAGAAAGATTCAGTAGGTGGCAGTCTTTCCTTTGAATATTTTCAGCACCAAAATCTCTTCTGAAGTTGCTTCTGAAAACTGTTGTCTTTTAAAAGGACCTTAGAATAAAGAGGTGCCCTCAAGTGGTTATTATAGATTGTATGGGATGCTTTAGGTGAATAGTGCTTGCCCTAACCAATTGTTATGTCAGAAGATTGTATTCTATTGGCTTTCATTTCCTCCGTTATGTCAATTGGGTATCATTCCTTTTCCAAAATCTTGAGAATTTTTGTTCTCTTTGAAACAATGGCATTATCTCTCAACATAGTTATTGCAATGAATTTAAGCAAATGCACATCATTGCAACACTGTGATTATGAGACTGTGTATTGGCTGTTTTTAGGATCATAAAACAATGAGTGGATTACAAAAACACGGTATTTTTGTTTGGATAGGTGTTGTACAAATTTTATTCACCTTTTCTTAGCAAAAAAGGCTGTTTGCCTCAAAGTCATCAAAGTGATCTGACATTTCAAGAGTTGAGAAACACTTCTGGTAACTAACAGAAATTCAAGCCTATTTCACAGACCCAAACACTTTGTAGACAATTTGTATACTTATTTAACTGAAGGAGATGTAAAAGACAGTATAAGTATAAGCACAAAATATTTGGGACCTGCCAAACCAGACACACAAATCTTTAGTGCCATCAGTACTAGCTGATATGTGTGTTCTTAGAAGTGAATGCATATGTGCACACATGCAGCTTTGAAATATCGTCATCCATTAAGTTTTGTTATCTCTTGTCTGCTTGCTTTTCATATATTTACCAGGGGTAAAAGAAACAAGAAACATACAGTTTTCCTGCAATGATGCAGACTGGGATAAGGTGTGGCCCAAGGGAGTGCTCTAGGAGGGGCGCAGAAGCAGATCAGGAGATACATGAAGTGTCGTAATCACGTTTCCAGCATGGCCCTTGCGTACCTCACAGTCTAGCTCTCCTGGAAGTTGGCAGCACTCAAAGACTAAATGTGACTATTGGGCATGCTCATCCATGACAAAAGCTTTTGCAATTTGCCATACCATTCTCTTATGGGGTTCATATTGCACTTTACCTGAATTACGACTCCTCTACTAATAGTGCTAAAGGGAGAATGAGGTTCATCATACACTCGCTCCTTTTTGACTCCTGTAGGCGTTGACATAATTTGTCTGTTGAAGAGCACTTTTTCTCTAAAAGGCACGTCCTATCGTTTCATTTCAAGGACAAATACACATTTTTTGTTCATGCTAATTTTCCAGAGACAGTATGGTTTGAAGTGAGATATTATTCCTTCTTTTATACAATTAGTGTTATATTAGTTAAGTTTCCATGCTAAGTGTCCTGGTTTGAGCGACACAGGATTAATTTCTCTTTCAGTAATTTTTCTTTTCAGTAAGGTCTCTTCTAATGCTAGGGAAAATTGCATTTTGAGAAGACTCTAGTGACTGAATTTGTGAAAATATTCACTTTATAGCCAGCTATGGTATATGGGTTTCAAGGTCTCAGTGTTTTCGAGCCTTGCCAGGTGCAGCGATGAGGAGGAACGAGACCCAGGCATTTGACCCAGGCTGGCCAACAGGGTTATTTCATACCGTGAACGTCACATTCTATATAAATTAGAAAGTTTGCTGAGGAGTTTGTCCTATTCTATGATGGTGGCGATCCCAAGAACTTCTTGCCCCGGTGTTGGACCCCCGAGCCCTTCCCTTCCTTCCGAAGCCGTAGCGCTCACAGTGTCCGACACTTGCTGTCCACTGCTGGGAGTGCACAGCTTTCTGCTGATGGAATTGTCTGAGTATAATCCTCATCTATTTTATATTGGTATCAGTATCGCTATTGGGTCTTTAGTATTATTAGTGTTAATTATTTATTATTCTTCTAGTAAAGCTGTTTATATTTCATCCCTTGGGTTTCTTTGTTTTTTCCTGATTCCCCTTCCCGGGTGGGGAGGGGTCATCGGGTGATAGAATAATTGCCTAAATGACAACAAATTGTTGTGGGTTCTTCAAACCATGACACTAAGATCTAATTTTTTCCCCTCATATGAACATTTAGGAGAAGAAAAAGATTGCATTCAATTGAATAAATGTAAGAGCTGGGTCAGTCAGTTTTTACTAGTAGTTGTTGTTGTTGAGCAAGAAAGGATGCCACTTGATCTCCTCACCACGATGTTTAAGTGTAAGAACCAGATTTTTTTGAAAATAAATGTATTAATGTACACTATATGATCTGTGAGGTACTGAGGGAAAATAGCTGCTTTCACACTGTAATAATTCGGTTGAATATACTTGTAGTGCCTTTCGCTCTTCTTTGTACAAAGTGGTTAGATAACATCTTGGCACTGTCTGGGAAATAGAACTAGTCGAGAATACGGAAGGCCAGTTTCTAAGACCTGCTTCATATAATGCTGTGTACCTTTCACTGACTGCTGATTAGATTTTGGACAGAGGTTAAGATGCCCATCTTGACCTACAGAACCTGATATGATTTAAGGCCTGGTTTCAGGGCTACACGTGCAGTACAGTCACAGCTGAAATTAGTTCCCCTGCTTAAGAAAGGATAAGTTGGTGGCAAGCTATCTTTTTTTTAATCATTATTATTTGATGATAAGGAGGAAAGGCTTGCTTTCCAAGGAATTGCTCCCTGAATCTCTTGGAGCCTGTATCTCTTGCTATATAGGACTCAGCAGTACCTTTTCCTTTTTTCTCCTTTTCTTTAACATTTTGAGAGAGAGGAGGAATTTTAATACATTGTTTGATAAAGATGCTGGTCTCACTGCAACATTTTAGAGTGCTGCATTATTATCATGGGATATATTAATTTATTTTGAGGGAAAACTGTCCTTTATGTTCAGCAAGGCTTGGCTTCTACTGATAGACTTGATATTCATAACATTCTTCCTTTCTTGAAGTCGTCCGTTCTTTCTAGGCGCTTTCCCACAGTAGACTGGACCAGATGATCTTTTGAGGTCCCCATTAACCTGGGCTGTTCTGTGGTTCTGTGCTTCTAAGTCTGGAGGAGAACAATGATAACTCGGACAAGAAATCGGACAGACAGTGCCATTACCTGAAGTTCAGCTGCAGTATTTGGTAGAACCTAGTAGAGAAATGAAGCTGCTCATGGAAGAGAAGGTGAAAGGGGGCTCTTAGATGCTAATCAGCTGAGCTTTTGGACCTACCAAGGGGTTTCGTTTGCTTGAATGTTAGACCTGAAGTTAATAGTATGAATACAGACTGGACAAGATAGTGGATCAGGAGGTGTTTGACCACAGAGAAGAAAGATGGGCCCAGAAGAATCAGGATTTCAATGGGGCATAGTCAAAAGAAGTGGATGGCAGGAAGAGACTGACTTAGCAATATCGTTCTCAGAGAATGCATGTTTATAAGGGTGATGCTCAGTTTATCCGATGATGTGAACTGGACATCCTGTGGTTGTAGGGGGCTTACTTGTATCCACATACTGCAAGTAATTTTCACTCTCAGCAGTTATTCCCAGCACTCTGTGAAGAAGCTGGAAGCTGCGGAGATGTAGCTAGATATCTTATGACTTCTGCTGTTTGGGTGCCTGCCTGCCCACTCCTTTCACAAGCATTTCCCTGTGGCAAGCAGCTCCCTGAAAGCTGGTAAAAGGCTTTGAACTGTTTTACAAAATGCAGTTGGCAGAGGAAAAGTGCTTTCCATCAAGAAAGCTGGAGCACAGTGTTTTCCCAGCTGCTCTGAGGCGCCATATGTTTGCTGCATGGCTACTAATGCTACTCCTTATTTCTTCGGGAGACACTACAGACATAAGCCTCTAGTGATACTTGTATGAGGATAAGCAAACTGCAGTATTTCACGGGGGTTAATGCCAGGGTCACCCCTGTCAAAGTAGCTGACACGAGGTGCCTTGAGGAATATGGAGATCATGACCATCAGTATCATCAGTCTCATTTGACACTCTTAAGACCTTGGGAGCAAGACTTGCAAATCTTTCTGACTTGGTCAGCACAGCAACTGAGATTCAGCTGACCAGGATACTAGAAGGATGTTCTTCCAATGGCATTTTAGATGTGGTCATTGCAATTTCTGTTAGCAATAACTGTAGAATTTTGCACGGTAAAATTGCATGGTGTATAACCAACCAAATGTGCCTCCCCTATGCTCCCAGACCTTTACTGGGATGGCTATTTGTCAAGCAGGCAAAACATTCCACCTCAGGGTGAGAAGGTACGCTTTTCTGCCCCAACTAGTAGTCCAGACCATAAACAGGAAGTCAAAGCACCAAGTGGGGAATAAGGTGCTGAGCAAATGCAGGTAGGGCTCAGAGCTCTTCCTGGGGACTGGCAGGACGACAACCACCAGGAAGGAAAAAAGTGAACAGCCGAGCATGTGGGAGAGTCAGCGTGAATGGCAGTTGCCTGGGGTTGGGAATGGATAAGAGCTAGGAGAATATGAGACAAAACCAACAATGTGCTGGAAGGAATGTTGAGAAAAATCTCTTAAAAATTTGCCATCAAAAACAGATACACAAGTTTTCTCTCTATTGGCAGGCCTTGAGACAGTCTTATGTAGTGTAACATGAAGAGGTCAGATGTCACATTATGGCTAGAGATTTGCAGTCAGTGGAAGGGCTAAAAACAACAGGACACTGAGAGAATATGGGAAGAGGTATCTGTGGGGAGGGAAATTGGTCAAGGTTTTAAAGTTACAAGACTCTGGTTTCATGAATGACACTGCCAGGGGAGCCCACATCCATTTCTTACCTCTGCAGATTGTCAGTAAATGGTAGCATTGATTCACAACTGCTTAAGGTTATTACTCATCATCCATTGACTTGGCTGCAGATACAATCAGGAATTGGGGTCCAAGTGAAGTGCAGCGGTGAGTCTCTGTTCTACTGTCTACAGAAGTCAATCATGGTTCTGGCTTTTAATCTGTTTGGATGTCAGACCTCCAGTTAGCATCCTGGGAGAAGGGCTGGGCTCGGTGCGGTCAGAGCACTTCTGGAGGAGAAGGAAGGAAAACAGGGAAAGGAGATGGCAACTTTGAGGAGTCAGCGCAGAAGCAAATATGCAGGAACAGGGTTGCAGTGAATACTGGATAAATCGCACCTCCTTCATGATGCATCTCAGTGTGACCAGAGCTATGAAGGATGACAAGGAACCATGGGGTTCCTCCTGAGTTAATATAATAGTGTTATCATTATAATATAATATTATTCTGTGCAATAAAAGTAATGGTCAGATTTCGGTGGGGTTACGGAGTTTCAGGTCATGCTGGACTCTATATTTCTAAAGAGGAATGGGGTGCCCATAAAAGTCCATCAGTAAGCAAGTGAATTTGAGATTGTTTTTCTCCATTTGATAGCAGGGATACCTTTGTAGGAAGAACTGGATTTAAAAAAAAAAAAAAAAAAACAACAAAAAAACCCGCCCTCTTTTTCTTTAAACACGAAATAGTGATGTGACCGTATGATTGGTGAGATCACAGCTGTGTCTCCCTCATGGGATGACAGGACCAACATCAGTATTTACTGCTGTGAAGTCCTATAACTGACACAGATTTTCAACGGGATGAGAAAAACTTCAGAAAGCTAACTGGTATCGAATTAAATGGGAAAGAAAAGAAGTTTTCTGGATTGCTCTGGATGTCTTACATTAGTGCTGTAGTATCTGATCTGGTCAGTGATACAGTTGAGAGAGGTTGGCACTGTGCTGGATGACAAGGATTCATCACCGGAGTGTGACAAACACTCAATACTAGATTGCGAACATGGCTGAGTACAAAAATTGTGCGCAAGGAAATACACTGTGGTTGACCGGATAAATTTAGTAATGATGGAGTTCATCTATCAGCTGAAGATTAAGCAAAAAAAAAAAAATCTATTTAAATTGTGTAATGACCAATTGAACTTACTAAATATAAGGAAAAAAATTAAGGTTGTCCAAGCATAATATCAATAAGGACGATTTCTGTGCAGTACACAGTGCATTTCAGCTGAATGGCAAAGGGCCAGCCCTAAGAAGTAGGAGATTCAGTAGTAGGCTTATGAGCCGAGATACAGACAATAGAATAAAATATTGGGAAATTGTGTAGTGGACTTTAAATTTTCCACAAAGGAGAGGAGAGGAGGGGAACCTCAGGAAACACACAGACCACCTTTTCAGCTATGTTCATTGCCTATACCCATTCCGTAAGGCACATGACTGCTTGACTACACGTATATGATTATAAAGTTGCAGACTGCAATATAGTTGCACCTCAGTTTCTGTCAATGTTTGAGTATCGGAGTCAATGTCTGAGCAGGCTTAAATCTAGTCACATAGAAACGTAGATTTTACTCAATCACCCAACCCCTTACCAAGATGAAAGTCTTACTATGTTGTCTATAAAATCTTTATGTGCAAATTATAAGTCTGTTCGGGGGAAAAGTAGTCAGTTTGGGGTCAGTTTGACTTTTAAGTCAGTTTGGGGGAAAATAGAGTAGGAGTAGGAACTGTTATAACATTGCAGTATAATAAATTTGAACTTGAACAATCTCCTTCAAGCAGTAAGGGGTGTGGAATGAGTTTCAGTGAAACACTTAAAATTTCAGCTGTTCCAGACTGTGCAAACTTCACCAGCATCTTAAACATCCTGAAACCAACAAGGCTTAAGCACATGCAAACAGAAAGTGACAGGGAAGTACCTGCTCCAAATTATTTCTGTCAGAAAACTACCAAGTGCAAACTGTTCATGTAGAAATTGAGGCTCCAACTTTCTGCAAAGATCTCTGCAAACAGGACTTTGAGCTCGAAGAAAATGAGCTTTCCCTTGCCTATTTAACAAGTTATAATATCCTTAAAAACTACAGTAAATGCTCTTGCAAACATAGTTTTTGGGGGCCTGTTTCTAAAATGAATCTAAGTGTGTAAGAAAGAAAGGATGTAAAAAAATATCTTTTCCCCCCTAGCTCCTCTGTAATTTATGTTCATAGCTCAGGGATTGGGGTTATCATATTTTTTCCCACTTACCTGAATGCCAGCCTGATTTAAGGCTACATTTGCTATCAGAGTGATTGTGAAGAAGCTTCTCCCTGTGCTTTTCTCACCTCTTGGTCTCTACACTAGAAGAAAATTGATCGAACATAGAAGAAGGTATGCAGTAAGCCTTAAATAGATGAAGTAAGGCTACACCTGCCCGATGAGCAGAAGAGATGTGAATTACACTGGACTAGTATTTCAAAGGAGAAGTACCTAAGTGATGTGACGGTGAATAACAGGCGATGCTATTTTTTCTGGTTTTCTATGGTTTGGGCTTTTTTTATGGTTGGTTGGTTGGTTTTTTTTTTTAAGGATCTGAGTATATATTTTAGATTTTCACTTACATTTTATTTTCATTGCAACTAATTTCTCTGTGTGATGTTGATTTTATACTGCAATTATTGAAGTGTTCTTTAGTAGCACTGGTTATATGGGCATATTAACAATCTGCAGTTTCTTTTGTCAAAATACACCTTCAACGTAATTGCCGTTGGTAAATATACTTAAATTATCACACAGGGGTGCGTTGGTAAGATCTTTCTTCTGATCTCCGGGCATTGCATTTCAACTGTTGTTATAATTCGAGCACTGTTGTAAATGCATTTTGAGACAACTCTAACGCATTTTGGTTTCAAACCCAGAGTTTTTACGAAAATAGTTCACATAGTGTACTGCAAGCACAGAGGTATTAATTCTGCCAAATTCATAAGGTCAAGAACTGTATCAAGAATAAGACGTGTAGAACTTAGAATTTGCTTTAGAAATGTAGGAAGGGTTTCTTGAAGAGTCATAGTGACATGCTAGTGAGAATGGTGAGTAATAGTGTGAACCTAGTGAGATTTAGAAAAGCAAATTGTCAGTGAAGAGAGGCAGGGCTGTAAAAGCCCAGTGCAGCAGCTTTCGGCGTGTAGGTTCACTGTGCTGACACTCTGCAGTCAGAAGTCCTGAGGCACCGTGCAGAGATTAGATGGATTGTTTCAGCAGCGGCACGTGGGTGTTTTAGGCCCTGTGTTATTCCTTACATTGTGGCCCTGCTGCCCCACTGTAAAAGAGCATGCAGGTAGGTCATGTAATATGTAACCGAAGGCCTTTATAGGTTGATGTAACTTGTAATAATATGTGAAAACACAGGAAATGTAAAAAATCAGCCAGTAGATGAATCCCAAGGAAAAAAGTATCAAACTACTATAACCTGATTATCTCAAAGTTAAAAAAAAAATTCGTAAAGTTCAAGGCTTTACTTGGAAAACTTTGAATTAGATTTTTGGACATCTACTGGCATGAACATGCTTTTACTGATGGAGTTTTAATGCATTTAGGCAACAAGATGACTTTTCACTTTACAATCAGATAAAAAAAAACATGATAGGAAGAGAATTGAAAAAAAAAAAGATTAAAAATACAAATTTTGCTGAGAATATCTTTCAGAATGAGAAACTGAATGAAATTATTAGAAAAAAAAGGCAAGTTCTTTGTGAGGCAGAGTGCTCAGTTTTGAAAAGCTGGAGAGTGCTCTCTTCTGTCCCTGAGTGAACTTAAAAGGAAATCATAAAATCATTACTGTGCAAACTCTGTTTTGTTACTTCATGCTGTCAGTGTTCTATTGAAGCTTTCTTTTTTTCAGTGTAGGGCGACCATGTACTGATGTTGCTTCGTGCTGCTGGAGTCTGTGTGGCTTTTACAGCTTCTATTTGATGTATTTTCTGATGTCTCTTTTCTCTCTTCTCACTTATGTCATTTTAGTACCTTTCTCTTTAAAGAGACACTTGTATCTTGATCACTCCTTTAGGCACATGTCAGAAAAAGCTAAAAAGAGAAGGCTGGGAAAAGTGACATGCTGGATATTTGCTTAATATCCCTGCCGCAGAAGAGCATGCTCTCAAAGTGACCTGAATTGCAGTTTAACTATCCAAAACCCTTGGCCCCACAGACAAGTCAGAGACACGCAAATGCACCTGCATTTGTGCATGCATGTTTGCATGAAAGCAGTTTAGGTTGGCAGATGCACTCGACCCACTTCAAGGCTAAAAAGTCAGTTAACAGCAGAAAGAATATATTTGACTGGTAAAGTGTTAAAGCAGAAAGCTGCAGAAAGTCTTTTACACGCTAATCTGGAACACAGGCTAAGGGCTAATGATTGCAGGAATATTTGGAATTGGGTCAAAAAAGGGCCATTAAGCAAATAGAAATGTCACTGTGAAGTTAATTATTGGAACAATATATAAATCGGAAAAGGAATGAACTTTTTCCTGATAAAAAGCAAAGCACTAATAGCTCTGAGTGCAAGCAGATAGGCACACTAATGCTTGCAATGCTCCACCAGTATACATCAGCCCTGACCTGCAAATGTCTTAACATTGAACCTCTGTTGAGGAGATACTGCCAGAAGAGTCAAGCTGAGTCACATTATGTTCCAGTTTTCTGAACGTGAGTACATGGGAAGGAAGCAGAGATAAAGTGACCTAAATTAAAAGCTGAATTTGTGTTTTCTGAAGTGAAACCACTGTGCGCTAATTTCTACATTTAACTTCCAAATCAACTGACTAAGGATACTCAAAGATTACAAGAATTAATTAAAAAGAATACTAAGCACACTTTCCTATCAAGTATCAGATCTGGCATAGTTTGGCACTTCTTGCACAATATCTCAATTCTTAAAAGCCAGAATCATTCATTCTTTCATGTAGGTATGCTGAAAATTCTGAACTTAAAGCAGGTGAGATTCTTATGTTTTAAATAATACTAGATTCCTAGAATAAGCAGCTGCAAGAAAGGGATATCAGATAGCTCCCATGTGGATTTGTTATCTCTGGATGACTTGAAGCATGAACAACAATCTGGATAGTAGAATGTTAGCAGTAGTCTGGATTCAGATTTTCAGATTCCATCTGATAATATATTTTGCAATACCATCAGTGTTATGTCAGTGTTATTACTATTTTCTCTTACCTTCTTGAAAAGGAAAGGATTCTATCTCTCCGCCCTGAAGGCAGCAGTAAATTATGTTGTGGGTTTTTTTTCTTTAATTCAAAAAACCCCAGCAACTCAAAACTCCCCAAACTGTGTGTCCCCTCCGGTCTGGTGCCAGCTGTTTGAGAGGGCTTCTTAGTGACTTTGCTGCACTGCTGATCAGCTCCTCAGTGGGCCTGGAGGTCTTAGTGATGACACTGGACTTTGCCTATTCCCAATGAAATGGTTCCTTCCTTAGGTATCTGTTTGACTGATGTGAAACCACATACCTTAGAGACAGACCAAGATTTTTTTCCAGCTGGTGGCCTGACTTGTCAGATGTTTGACACGCACATGACTTCATCTCATAATCATTTCTCTGTTTTCTCAAAGTTTAACTATATGCACCCTTGAGTGCCTGTTCAGATCAGATTCAACTAGGCACTCACTTTGGACTTCAGGAATAATACCAGAAGTTAAGCTTCTATCAAATTCAACAGAAGATAACTACTTAACATTCTTGGCACTTGTGGTGTTATACAGGTAGATTGTAAAATACGAAGTGTAAAATGAATGCACAGTGAATGCAAGGAAAGGGAATTTGACTGTAAGTGGCTTCTCCGTATCTTTGGGGGTAGCTTTAAGAAGTGTGAAATGCTTCACACACTGCTTCATTCCCTTGGAATTTAAGTCCAGGTGTTTTACAATTTTGAACCTTTGAGAGATCTGCAGAAAAATTGAGGAAAGTACAGCTTTTTAATTGTGACAATCAGAAGGACTTAATAATAAATCAACTATTCCTCCTGACAAACCCAAAGGATAAGGTTTTGAAGGCAATGTTTTGAAATTTCCTTTAAGAGCAAACACAGACAATGTTCATGATGCCTGATCTTGGTCAAGTCATACTTACGAAAATCCCAGCGAGAAGAAATATTTTTGTCATATATTAAAAAATTGTGGGGTTAAGTAAACAGGATCAGATTTGTAATGCATTGAAAATTGGTATCTAAACATTTTATATGAATGTATTTCAACTTGGGAAGTGTGATGCTATCTCAGTTATAATTCTGGACTACTATTACTTGTAATCTTATATAGCATCCCATATTTTTTCTGCTTGTAGAATAGAAGGCTGGGAATGCCAGCAAGAGGAGTATTTACGAGAACAGAAAGCAAAGTGTCCTCTGGTGCGAAACTTCATATGGATACTCATTTCTCACTAGACCTTTTTTGAATTCAACACTTGTTCCTATATCAGTAAATCATCTATGGGAATATTCAGTGATTAGACAGTATCATAAATAGCACAGAAGTGAAGTCAGTATTTTTTTCTAAAATAATATAAATGTGCTATCTATAGTTTTGCCTATCTTTATTACATTTCAAAACTAATAACAGTTGAGTGTTAATCAACATGTCAACCTGCCCATTTTAGGTACTGGTAAAGCAAGGAAGATTTGTAATGTAACCAAATGAGTCATTTCCAAATTATTAGATAAACTGTTGGGTGTATCTTTTCCATCTTTACATATCAAGATTTTAATAAATGCTTACTATGTATTTTACACATCCCATGGCTATAGTTTAATTATCACAAAATGTATTTATGGAATTGGGTATATAGAATCTTTATAATAGATGCTTTACAGACTTCTAGGAAACAGAAGTGCTTCTTGGATAGAAACATTTAGAGAAAACTCTTCAATGTGTTATTCAACTCAAGAATAAGTAAGAGTATTTGAAAGTAAAGCTGCCTCAGTAGAGTGTTTCAGAGAAGTAAAGGTTAACAGATGAAGTAATTACATGATACTCAGTGGGTAGCTGAAAGCATCAGAGCTACAACATGAAGGATAGATTGTATCAGGTGGGAAGGTGTTTTTTATGAGTACAGAAAAAAGGTTAGACAATTAGATCCATATTGCTTGTTAGAAGTCGTACAAAGGTTTCTGATGCTTTGTTCAGTGGTAAATTACTTTCAGTCTCCCGACTGCTGACATCAGTTCTTTGGAACAGTGGGCTGAAATTTTTCTAATACTGGATATTTCTGTATTTGTTTGATTGCTTTTATATGTAACTTTGCATTGCCTGACTTTGAACTGCTTTGAAACTTGATGCACAAGAAACCCTCTAACTTCTGTATGTGGCTTCTAGAGATGAAATTTAGTCACAGGAAACAAATCACAAAAGCATTCTACAGTTGAGGTGCAATGCTCTAATGCAGAACTATTTTTCCTGGGCTAGTGTACGGGAATAATGACTTATTTTTGATCTCTGTAGGAGGGCTGGAGAGGTAATGGTTCAGAGAAGATATCCGTCTCTGATTCATCCTCCTTTTAGGGCAGCATGGAACCGACAGAAGTGTCTACAAGATAACAATAAGCTCTTTTATTTTATATGATAACAAATAAAAAAAAAATAACAAAACGACTCCTACCCTTGTCACTGAAAACAGAGAACTTCATTTGCCAAATTCTGAAAGATAATAAGGAGTAGACTTAAAGATAATCTGAAAGATTCCAATAAATTATTCTGAAAGATTATGAGGGATAGACTGGCATTGTTTGCATGGATATACCATCCTCTCAGGGTAAAACTTTGTTCCTGGAGATATGAAGAAAACATCCGTTTATGTAAAGACAGAAATAGATAACTATTTAGCCAGATATACAGATAATGCAAAAACCAGTGAGTTCTGGCGATTTCATGGTAGACTGACTAGTACTGACTAACGGCGAGTCCTTCCACCCTGAAACTTGTAGTTTCTGAGGGCTCTAATGACTAGAAGGCCAAGTCTTTTATTGCTGTTAAACCAGATGTATTGGGTGTACCTGGCAAGGTTTTGGTAGCAGCGAGGCTACAGAGGTTGCTTCTGTGAGAAGATGCCAGAAGCTTCCCCTTGTCTGACAGAGGCATTCCACACAGCTCCAAGACAGACCTGCCAGTGGCCAAGGCTGAGCCCATCAGTGACGGTGGTTGCGCCTCTTTGATAACACATTTAAGAAGGGTAAAAACTGCTGTGCAACAGCAGCCAGGAGAATGGAGGGAGAATATGTGAGAGCAAAAACTCTGCAGACACCAGGGTCAGTGAAGAAGGAAGGAGAGGAGGTGCTTCAGGCACCGGAGCTGAGATTCTGCTGCAGCCCGTGGTGAAGACCGTGGTGAGGTTAACAGTGGAGCAGATATCCATCTGCAGCCTGTGGAGGACCCCCCCATGGAGCAGGGGGATGTCCAAAGGAGGCTGTGACCCTATGGAGAGCCTGCAGTGGAGCAGGTTCCTGTAAGGACCTGTGGCCCCATGGAGAGAGGAGCCCATGCTGCAGCAGTATTTCTGGCAGAACTTGTGACCCCATGGGGGACTCACACTGGAGCAGTCTGTTCTGGAAGGACTGCACCCCATGCTGGAGCAGTTCATGAAGAACTGCAACCCATGGGAAGGACCCACATCGGGGCAGTTCATGAAGGACTGTCTCCCATCGGTGGGACCCCACCTTGGAGCAGGGGAAGAGCTTCAGGAGGAAGGATCAGCAGAGACAACGAGTGATGAAGTGACCGCAATCCCCATTCCCCGTCTCCCTGCACTGCTCAGGACAAGGAGGTAGAGAAGTCAGGAGTGAAACTGAGCCCAGGAAGAAAGGAGGGCTTTTTTAGTTTGTTCTTGTTTCTCATTATCCTACTCTTTTATTAACTGCTAATAAATTCAGTTAATTTCTCCAAGTTGAGTCTGTTTTGCCCATGATGGTAACTGATAAGTAATCTCCCTGTCCTTATGCCAGTCAACCCACAAGCTTTTTGTTGTATTTTCTCCCCCTGTTCTGTTGAGGAGGTGGAGTGATATTGTGGCTTGGTGGGTACCCCAAGGTCAACCCACCACACCAAAGAGTAACTTCACAGGAAGTAGGCAAACATAGGGGGTTTGGACTCCTTTTTTTAGAGATTTCAAGTAATTCACCTTTCATGGTCAGTCACAGTCAAGTATATACACCGTACTAAAAAGTATTGAATTTACCTCTACCAAACCAGGTAGGCCATTACTTGAATTCCCATGACAGTCATGCAAAAGATACTGTTTGAAACTGCGGTTCAAAGTAGTCGGTGTTCAACATACATTTAAGCAAGCATGTTACGAAAAAGATGTTCAGCTGTAATAATTTAGAACTATTTGACTTCTATAGCTTACATGATCGTGATAAGTCAGTGGGATTCCGGATGGAAATAATATTCAGGGTTAATACAGCATAAGGGGAAAAGACTACTTGATCCAAACTGCTACACATCTCCAGGCAGCTTTTAAAGAAGGGCCTAGTCACACCGTTAATTATATTCTGCCTTGTTAAATTGTCTCTTAGTTTCAATCATTTAGTGCATTTTTCTCTTTCTAACTTGACAAAGTTAATATATTTCCTATATTCCTTAAAACACATATCATTTAGGTACCACTGATTCAGTTAAATTCCATTCAGTCACAAAAAATGAGCCTGAAATTGGTGATGTGCAAAATTCTGGTTCATTTCTGGTATCGTACATTGTAAAACCACTGCAACATTTGAATTCTGATTTTCAATTTTCAAATTTCCTCTGAAATTTAAGAATTCTGAAGATTTTACTTCAGTTGTTATACTTGTGAATTAAATGCTCATATGGATCTTGATTCAGGAAGGCGCTTAAAATTAGGCACATGAAGCTAGTATAGCAGTTCTAGATGCAGGGTAGAAAGAAGAAGAAGAGGAGACGAAGCAAGTGCCTTAGGCAGGTAATAGTAAAAATACTACAATGTAGGAATCGTGTCATAGAGGAAAGGTCATGACTGATGCAGCGATCTTGTGTTTAAGTAATTTATTTTTGCAATAAAACTTGAGTCTTTGAGAAAGAGGAGAAGGGACAGCAGATGAATAATTTTCTCTGGATGTTTTGTCCACTGGGAAAAGAAATCTTGCCTGTTTGCAGGTTTGTTTTAAAGATTAGGTGCTTTGGGATTCTTCTCATGTAAACATGACATCTACTTATTGGAATAAAAATAGCAAGTTATTTGCTGTGGTATTTGGAGATTTTGGTGATGAGTGACACATACTAAAAGAAGTAATACCTGTCTCAAGAAAAATATGGGGAAATAATTACAGTGATCAGGTTCATGGAAGAAAAAAGGTGATCAAGAAAATGTCTAATGACTGACAAAGACAGATGAGGCATATTCAGAATGCTAAAAAAGTTGCAGCAACCTTTGGGAGTTACCTATCTATAACATTTCACTGGAACTAGACAGTTTGCAGGGATCCAGAGACCCTTACTTGCAGTAAAATGGAAAAAATAAAGAAATATCCAAGGACTACGGTATTTCACACACACACACACACACACCCACACACCCCGAAGGTCGGATATAATTAAGGTGAAGAGGTACCAAATGAACAGAGGGACTCATGTTTAACAAAGCTTATGTCTGTGTGTGTGTCTCTGTGTGTCTCTGTGTGTGTGTGTGTGTGAAAAGGGCGCATGGACAGAATGTACATGGACTTTAAAAAGCGCTGATACAGTGCTGCACAAAAGGGTTGTGTGCCAGGCCAGTTAAGTATCATATCAAGGATGAACTGGTATCCACCTTAGTGGAGACATATTCCATTCACAGTTCTGAATGAAAACTTTGTTGGATTGCAAGGTGACTGGTGAAATGTCAAAAAAATGAATGCTGTGGTCATCATTCACCTTTCAGAGGAGAGGCCAGAAAAGCTGCATCATTCAGAGAGAAAATCTTTGTACTTCAGAATAGCTAAAGAAGCATGGCTGGCAACTCAAATACAGGTTAGGCTTGGTTAGATTCAAATCTTAACTCATACTTAGATTTGAAGTGCTCAGTTCTGGGTTTCAGGCTTGTCCCCAGTGGGATCGCAACTAACAAAAAGACAGGAATACAGTCTTGGTGTTATTCTTACAAAGGATTAGTATGTTCCAGGATTTGAGTATAATTTAAGCTTCTTAATTATGCACGTCTTCAGTAGATTATGAAAACGAAACTAAATTTCCATCCCCATATATATATGCCATTCTTCTCACGCAACAGTGGGTATGCGTGAAGTCATCTCTGGAACACTTTTGTCATAGATTATTCAAAAAAGTAACGTATGGAGAGAGACAAGTGGGAGGGAAAGAGATAGGTATATTACCAGGCAGCAAAGTGGTAACAGAGATGTATGAATTTTAGATGTTCAAGAATAATTAATATAACAAATAAGTCTACATGGGGAGAGAAAGGGAGACAACTGTTCTGAATAACACACATTTCTACATGAAGATGGACTGTAGCATTTCTAAGCATAGGAGTTAGTTTCAAGTGAAAGCAACAGTTGATAGTTTGGTTTATGTTTTGGGTTGTTTTTTTTTTTAAATGTAAATCAAACATTAAAGAAATGTAATCAAGATTTACAGGAGGATGTAGCTGTAGAAAACAACAAAAAAAAATAAGCCTGAACTCATAAATCTGCTGGTGGCAGAAAATTTAGACAAGAACTTGACAGATAGGAATAAAAAGCTACATGTAGCTCAGAAGTTGTTGTAAGACAAACCCAAACATGTCTACTCCCACAGCTGACTTCCTGCGATTGATTCAGTTGTATTTTGGCTTCAGCTCACAGCACTCAGCACCCTGACAAGTCCGTGTTTATGAAATCAGATACAGCATCTTTATTAAAAGATTTTAACATTCATATACAATCATAAAACAACACATACAAGTGTGCTATTTAATGCAGAAACAGAATAATAATGGGTTTGGATTTGCACTATGCTACTTGGCGAACACCTTACTTCTCAGCCATCGTTTTTCCAATCCTTCTGAAGCTCTCAAGAGGTTCTAAGCATTCAATACTAACAGTAGCTCCAGTCAAAAGACAGAAGAGCTCAGTACCCGTCAGGATTTGGCCTGGTTTATGTTTCAAAATTCAAGGTTGGGCAAGGGTGTCTTTTTTTAATCTTTTTTTTTTCTATAGCAATAGGATATAACGGTGTAGCACTTCTGAAAGTGCAAGAAATATAAATTAATCTTTTCTGCATCTCTGAAGACTTTCTCTACATGTGCCATATACTGATAACATTACTCAAGTCATTATCATGGTCTCTTAGCAAGTGTTTTCAAACATTTGATACCTTTCAATAAGGAAAGCATAATGCATTCTGTATAAAAGAGCGGGCAAGATTCGGGTGTTACGGTTACCTAGGAAGAGAACAGGAAAAATATTGGGGATTGAAAATCAAGATAAACAAAAGGAAAACATTCCATGCATAAAAGATGACTCCTCTTGCATAGCATTATTGGTTAATAAACATCATAATGTTCTCTAGAGATATTTACCTACTCTAATGTGGGATCATTGAGGGTAGAGCATTTTAATCTATTAATTTTGTAAACTGAATGCTTCTGAAATCATCAAAGTGCTAATTAGGTGTATAAATCTTTGGCTAATACCAAAAAAAAGCATAATAGGGGACCCAGATCTTTATCAGATAAGAGGAAGTATTCAAATCCACTTCCTCTGAGGCAAGGTAGTTTTCCTTTTTGGATATATCTTTCTTGGCCATTGTTTTCTTGGATGTATCTCCTCTCTCTGCCTCCTTGAAAATATTCTGAAAATATTCAAATATTGAGAGAAAGGTTCTATCACCAGTTTATGACAAATGTCCTACAGCTAAGCAGGTAGTAAATTTGAATTCAGTTTCAAATACATATAGTAGTTTGATGTTTTAGAATATATTATAATTTACTGTGCCCATAGGAGGAGTTTATAATACTTTTTTTTTCTGGTAAATAAAGAATACTAAACTGATTCAAAAAGAGAATAATGTATATGTTGTTATATAATATATATATAGAGAGAGCAATTGGATATGTCATTGAAATTAATGAAATGCAGACAACCCAAACTTCTCTGGCTTACCTCTGACTTTGGATAAAGTATGTATTTGGCTACAGATTTTGTGACTTTGTAATTTTTAATTTAAGCATTTCAAATAGTAACTTTAAAACCACAATTGTATAAAAGTTTCGTGGTTTTTTTCCTCCTCCTTTTAATTTCAAATAGGTCATACCTGGAAAAATGGGAGAAGGAAAAAAAACCAAACCAAACACCAAAAAACATAGTTCTTTCCCAGTAGCTTTCCAGCTCTCCGGTATACCTGAGCTGAGCTCTGTTAAATTAGATGACCAATACTGTATGGCCAGTTGTAAATAGCCTTGAACAGACCAGACCTGTGAAGACTGCCTAGAACAACATAATCTGATGGGTTTGATCCTGAAACGCTGAGTCAGAAATTCTCATATTCTTCTGTGGTCTTGCTGAGTATAGGTTACTTGGGCTGCTTAAACCACTGAGACTTAAAATAAATAATAATAATAGAAAAAATCATCTGCAGCAACTCTGTTGATAAGTTAGAATAGGAATCAACTGTCTCACAGGGGTACTATAAAGATTCAGAAGTGAATTGTAGTTATACATTGGATGTAACTCTAAAACATAGCTCACAGAACTGTAAAACAGTTCACAGAGTGGAACATAACAATAAATTAACAAAATACCCAATTTACTGAATATATGGGTAGCACCATTTTTAACTTGTTTTCTTCACAAAAGGACTGTAACTGTTTAATTATTTCATTTTCACTTTTGGCATAATTTAAGTTTAACACTCCAGCTGCAAAAATGATTAATGAACCCGCAACTAATTCACGCAGTGGTACAAAATACTAATGTATAAAATAGTGTGAAAGCAACACACTGCTTTTACCATGTTCCACAGACGTCATGCCTTCCTGAGAAACATTTTACAGTATATTAACTGCCTGATCATTGAGAATTAATTATGAATTAATTTGTCTTCCTTTGCCTTTTCCTAAGTCAACTAAAACAGTAGCTGTGCTGTTACAGAACTGTGATTTGGAATGATACAAAGGAGTGTAGCAGACTTCTGATTGCTCTTTTGCTTCAAAACTATAAGCTGAAATAGTTGTAATTTAATTAGGAGGAAAGAATAGTTTAGCATATCTTACTTGTTTATAATCAAGACCACAGTGAACAACATTTTACTATCATTAACAACAAATAATGTTTTTTTTGGTCACAATAAGTAATTCTGCCACTTCCATAATGAAATCACTGACTTTTCAGTCTCTGGGGAGGAAAATACAGTATTGTTTCCATTTCTTCAATTCTTTTCAAGGTCTGAGCTTGATGGTGAATCAGAGAAGATTTTATTCTGGCACTGTTGTTACCTAAACAGCAGTGAGGCGGGTAGTACCACAGCAACGCATACATTCTATTTGCTTTAGCTTTACAATTTTGCTTGAGTAAAGAAATTATTGAAGGATCGCTTTCTCCTTTTTTTGTGTATAACAGCAAGTTTGAAAACCAGCCTGTCCCATGTCAGCTCTGTCATGGCAAGGAAAATCCATTCCTTCAGTTTTGGTCTCAGCCTGAAAACTTGCTAGTTTTAGTTTTAGTTTAGAGTTTCTAGTTTTAACAAATGCTGTGCCGTTTCTCCAGCTCCATAAGGATCACGCCTTCTTTCCATTGCCTCTGAAAATTTCCTGTGGATCTGCTCCCTCTTGCAGGCAGTACTCTGTTTCCCTCAAAAGTCTCCCAGTTCAAATAAGCAGCAGTAGGGTAGGACAACAGCAGTACACACATGGATTTACTTTAGCTCCTGCAGCACTGTAGTACTGCCCATACCTCCAGTGCAGGCCCTCTGCTTATTGCACCTCCCAACAATTCCCTCCAAAGGAAGGATCCACAGACGTGCAAAGTTGCTCTCAGGGTGCCAAACACTCCTCTTTGGCGCTGGAGCAGAGTAAAAGGAGCAAACTAGCTGCCAGCCTTCGGCTGTGCTGCTATTTACATCTTTTCCAGTGGAATGAAACATACAGTAGAGGTACAATGAGCTGTAAGGAAGCAGCTTGTTAGACCAGTTACTGTCCCATCTGATCTAGATTGCATGTCCACTTCAATTCACTGTGGATTGCTGTTTATAACGCTGATTGATGCATCACTTCTGAATTAGACCTTCCCACTGACATCTTACAAGACGTAACACTTAAAATGCCTGTGACGCTGCACAGGTATGGCTAAGCTTTTCTAAGAGTGAGCAGGTCCAGGGGCTGCCAGCACTGCCCATTTACCAGGCTCCACCGTGAGCTGACCGTATTTTCCTGATAAACGGCTTGGAGAACGTGTGGAACTTTATTTCTTATATTACTACTGTGGTGGGTATCTAAATTGTGAGAAGGTACTTCAAAAAGTAGGGGTTCAGTGGCAATTGGGGATGCATTTGTGTGCTCTGTTCTCTGTGTATGGTGTTAAATAATAAGTTTAAAGACTTACTGGGATTCTGCTCTTCTCTCCTTCCCGAACCTCAGAAACAAAGACAGAGCTTTTCAGGCAGGTGAAAGTCACCAGAAAAGAAGGTAAGGGTTTAGGAAGTGTAATGGCTCAGGCCTTTCAGAGACAGAAGGAATGAAATGCAGTCCCTCATCTTTGTAAATATTTGTTGGGTGAAAAAAGCCTGATGGATAATAACAAGCCCTCTCCTTGTTTGCCTTTAGTGCTGTTGTTGGGGTGATGTGTTACCTGTTCCAAGAACTTCATTCTCTGGCATTCTGTAAGCTCCCCCTCTCATAACCATTCTGTATTGAATCACAGGAATGGGTCTGGTAATGAATGAAGGCTGCACCGTTCCTATTACTGTCTACTGATCCTTGCCAGAACTCATCCTTCTGCTGAACTGATGCAGTTTAAAATAAAGCTCTATTATTCTAAATCACTCAAATAAAAAGAGAGTGATACAGTACAGCAGGAAAATGCGAAGGAAGAAATGGTTTTAAACAAGTCTTACCTATAAGAATTAAGCTTGCAAATCCATCCAGGTGTGTGCAAACGCCTATGCAAGTCATTAGAGAGTGAGAGAAGGCTTATCGGAAGCCTTATGGCTGGCCTCAGCCCCTTTTGTTGTTGATGATAGGCATGGCAGATTGTAATAACCTTCAGGCTTAGTTACAAGAAAAAAACATTTTTTAGTGTAAAGAAAGCATGGAAGTAACGGCAAAGATAAGGAGACAATCTGCTTCCCCTCAGGAAAAAAAGCTGGCTAAAAAGTCATTAGTGAATCATGAGCTGATGACTGAGAAAGACCATGAGTGGTAACTGACCTGGAAAAAAAGGCATTACATTTAAATCCTCTGCCTTCCTTCTTCTTCCTCATCCCATCCATCTTCCACCCCCACAACCAAACATAAAGAACTGGAGGAAAAGGGAAAGATGGTCTAAATGTGATTTTGGAGCGCACTGAATTAGCTTCAGTTATACCGGTGGCTCTTGAAATGCTCTGAGGCTTTGGAAGAGTGGAAAAAAGTATGGAGAGGAGAGACGTCACCCTCAAAAGGACAAGATTTGTAAAGCCTAAATGGAGGCCAAGCTATGTTTATGAAAATCTTATAATAGCTCTTAAGCTGTAAGGAAAGAAAACTAATTGCATTCATTCATTTACTTTTCAATAAACTTCTCTTTAAAACAATACCAGTCTGTATGCGGATGACTTCTTATGCAGAAAACAGAAAACAGATTTTATATATGTACAATGTATTTTGTATATATGTGATTTCAACCACTTCTGTCTCGATCAGCCACTGCAGGTTGATGGTTTCAGGTTCCAGCTTTTGTATTTTGAGCTGTAACATGAAATATGCTAAAGAAAATGCTTTTAGTACACGTGCCTCTACAGGTACCACATAAAAATTTGTTTTGCTTCCAGGAACTGAGTAAAATCATAATACTTCGTATTACTTTGATCACTCTATTGCTGCTTATTCTCATATTAAAGGAGAGGAAACTCTAGATTTATTGTATATTAAAGGACTAAGTTTAGAAACAGGGGACAATGAAAAAAATTAAGGAATTATTGATATAGCTTGCATGTCACCTGAGTGTATGGCTGCTTAGTTCGTGTGACTTTATGTCCAGTTTATGCTAGGAGTCGTATCTGAGAGCCTGGATACAAGTAGTTATAAAATTACCTACATTTAGACTATTTTGATAATGAAAATGACTTCTAGTAAGGCTATGCAACACTCAAAGTTAAAAAAACCCTAAACTTAAAAGCTGCATATATTTTTTAAATGTTCTAGTACCTCCGTGCTTTGGAAGAGGAACCTGAAATTTGATAAATGTAGTTTCCTCATATAGAACACATCCTGTGTGAAAGTGGCTGTTATGTTTTATCAGTCTGCGTATGCTACAGATCTACACAGACTTCTGTAATTCAAAGTCTCTGAAAAATCTACTGGTGCTTCATGTTTGTAGAGTGTTTTTATGCTGACCTGACATGGTTTATGACTGCAGGAGTTGAAGAGCTCTTCCTTGCAGGAGGTCCTGCATTGCTTGAAGATCTAGGCAAGGATATTTGTGGCTACATAGAAAAAAAATAATTGTCTAGTGGCAGAGGAAAGGGAGGAAATATGAATACTATGGTAGATGGAGACAGAAATGAGATCAGTAGCAAGTGCTTCTGGGAATATTGTCAGAAGTACAGAAGACTAAGAAGTGCAGATGACACAGACTAAGCAGGAGCCAGGGATGTCAGAAAAGGTTAGGGGAGAAGGAAACTGAAGAAGAGCTTTCTATAAATAATAAAGCACTGATACTTGCAAGTCCTGGAAACGTGGAGTTGTGAATAGCTCCATTAAAGAGCTGTCAAATGTACTGGCAAAACTCTTGTTGCCATTCCAGCAGATCTCCATGAAAGAAGTTAGCGACTTTGTACTGCTACGTTTTACTGCCTTTTTGACATGAAGTCCACTGACCTGATTATTCAAGGTTTGGATGTTTCTGTGTTAACAAAGTCATTGCTTCATTTTGCCTAAAACAGACAAGAAAAAATATAAGTTTTATGTCCCCAAAGTCTTTTTAAACAACATTAAGATTTCATTTTGGCATGAATAACTAAAATTGTACACTATTCTCGAACATAGCCAAGTATGCAATCTTCATTTGTATCTAGTATCTATATCCATCACGAAAAAGAATATTCCATTACAAGTTTCCAAACAATTTTTGGATAAGTTTGTTTCACATGGAAAAAAAAAAAAACAAACATTGCATGTTTCCATATAATTTTTGGATAAGTTTGTTTTACAAGCTCCATTTACTCAGTTTGGGAGAGTCTAGCTGTTGAAGTAAGAAGGCCACTTTTTGTGTAGTGCCTCCAATCTGCCTTACTGCTTGAGAGCTTTGGAGGGGGTACTTGCAGGCGTACTCTGGTGGGAGCTTGGCGGGTACTGTAGGAAGGCTAGGTAGCTGCAAGCGGTGATGCTGAAGCAGCAAGGTCAGATAAAAATGAAATAAAGTCTAGAAATATGTTCTCTTGTCTTCTACTTTTTGTTTTCAATATTCGTTTCAGAGCTTGTGTTGATAAATCATAAGTAACAGTCATCTTCGATACATGTTGATAAAGCCATCTGTGAATGACCTGGTAAACTCTAGGGTGTTCCAGTCCTTAGGATACAGAAAACATAATTAGGCTTTACTGAATTTCTCAGGCAGCCACAGCTCAGCTCAGCTCAGCTCAGCTCAGACAAATTTAGGGAATACTAAATTTGAAGTGCACTCCACTCACCTACATGCTTACCTGCAAGATTAAGGGACATAGTGACACTGTGGGCCTTTCTGTTTCTCAGATGCTCCAAGCTGCAACAGAAGGTGCCATGGAGGCAACAAGGCACGTATCACAAGGGGATATGAGAACGGGAGAGGTCTGGGAAAATGATGGTTCATGCAGACATGAAATGGTAAATAAAATGTGATTTTAAAACTTGTAGTTGTCTGGAGATAGAATTTCTCCTGGATTTGTAGGAATTCACTTAGCAAATATTTTTTACTTGCCTTTTGTGCCTATCAGGGAGAATTGCAGTAAGTCTTGTTGTCCTTTGAGATGTTTCTGGTCACAGGAAGAACAGCTGTCATTAATAGACAACGATTTGTTTCTCTTGCCTTTGTAGAAATGCATCATGAAACATATTTAACCCCTGAGGAGAGAATGCAAATTGTTACATGATGAGTCTTAAAAAAAATACAATCAAACTTTATTTCTCAACAGACAAGGGAAGATAAGAGTTTGTGGAAAACACTGGAAAAGATGAGAGTTCTACCCCAATCCATACTAGCTTTTAGTTCTAATTCTTCTGTCTGACTGTATCGATTCTTATTTTTCACCTTTCTGTATACTTGCCTTGTATTGCTGTTTCAAGGTGAGGAATTTACTTTCTGTTGAATGCTATATAGTTTTTCCCAGTGAAAGCACTGATTTATTCCAGGCTTTAGGGACATCATATCTTTAGTCTAATTTTCATTGTAATCTTTTGCTTTGTTATCAACAGTAATCTAAAAGCTGAGTAAAATCAATGTACATAGAAAATGAAATCATTTACTCAGTGCTCGTTCAATGTTATCACTCATAAAGATTCAGATCATACAAAGCAGATATATGTCTATTTCCCTCTCCTAATTGCTTTCAAAAACTTTATTCCTGTCTCCTTGATACTTTCATTTTGTGCCTACTGAATGCAGAAAGAACATATTTTGTGCTGGTTTATATCCTCTGCTATCTCACTGAAATAGGTAGAATTCTGGAGATCATATACCAGTGCTAAGTTTTTCCCAATAACTTTTGTAACAGCAAAGTGTTAGAGAATACTTTTAACATGTTTGAAAAAAAAAATATCTCTGTGATACAATTTCTGATAACATGATAATTTAATGCAAAACCTTTGGCTTTAGCACATCTTCAGTGTTGCAAAATAAAAACCTATAGTATACTTCTGCACACAAGAGACGTGTTCCCAGTTCTATTCTAGAAATGCATACACTTCAAAGATTACGCATACTGGGGCTGACTTACCAATGCTTATTCACTTGTATAATCTTTCCTTGCACAAGCAATCCTGTTGAAGTTAAAAGTCCTGGATACAATGCAATTACTCCCATGCTTTAAGGTTGCACGGATCTTGACAATTGTATTTTGCCCCCCAGCTAAAGGCTTGCTTCAGTTTCACCTGATAGAACCTTCCAGCTGAATGCTTCCCTGCTGTGAATATATATTTTGAAAGCTGACAACTATATGGCCTAAGACGTAGAGAGCTAATTATAAACTGACAAACAATTTTTATGAAAAAGCAAATCTAGCTTGCTTTTAATATCGTAACTCTCTTTTCAGTGTTTTAGAACGTTGCTGTTTACCTCACTTCACAGCATTTGTTCTCAAGAAAGACACAGCTGATTATAGGTTTCTTGCTGATGGTAAGAGAAAGAAGAAAGAAAATGTGAACATTGTCAATACTGGCCTTAACAATGACCTTCATTGTTGGGGCAAGAACTGAGGTCATATTTGGCACTTAGCCCCAGACTGTTCTGCAGCAGCACTCTGTCCCAGCGTGACTTCACCAAGTTCTGCTCTTAAAACTGGAGACAACTATTTGCAAAACGCCAGGGACAAGGCTGAATTTTCTACTCTCTCAAGGACAACACGTAGGCTGGATGCATTCTAGGTTATATTGTGTCATGACTTCTGGGTACCTACTGTACGTATGCATACTGAGTGTATACGCATAATATATCTTCCTTATGATATTAACAATGATTAAACTTTAAAAGTGAATGGTGCACAATCTGTTGCATTACACTGGCTTGGCTTTGCTGGGATAGCTGTCATAAATTGATTTTACATGTCAATAGTGGCTATTAGCTAATTATATTACCTGGATTTCTGATGTGCTTTACCCTCAGCCTTCCTTTTAGACAAAGCTGCCAACTGAAGAAGAAACTGAGTTTCCTTTTTTGTTTCTCCTTTCAATTACTTAACTACATACCCATATCCTTATCTTCTACTGAATGTAATGAAATGATTCTTAGGAAATTATTAAGTCAAGACGTCTTTGGAACACAGTTATGCTTGTGAGTGAGTGAGCGTGTGCGTGTGTGATACAGAGAGGGAGTGATGCTGGGAGTGGGGGTGTCGTCCTTGTTATTTGAGCAAACTGAGTTAATGAGTGGTTTCCCACAAATATCCAACTCTGCAAGCCAAACATACGAAGCGTTTCCCCTCAGAGTATTATTATAATAAACATTGTCTTTCACGGACTCCAATTCTCCATGCTGAATTTCTCTCCACAGTACAGTGGGATTTTTGGCAGGAGCTAGCAAGGAGCATATGGGATCTCAGTATTAGACAGAGACGTACTGCTGATAGAGGGAAGTGTTGTGCTCTTACCTTGCAAGGATGTCTTATGATGCAGGGGAGTTATCTTGAGGTATCTGAACACCAATCCCGATTTGGTCAATATCCAAAGGAACAATAGAGAAGTACATCAGACAAAGTGTTAGGGAAACAGATTTAATTAAGTGTTTTACTACTTATTTATACTCTGTAAAGTCAGCTTATAGAGCATCTGTTGTCTTTGCATGGCTGTTTGAATCAAATGTATATTACTTCACCGTAAAATGAGCATGTACCTCGGCTCGCACTCTAGCTCACAGAAATTTCTGCAACTCCATGCAAGTCAGCAAAATAGCACAAATTTATACCAGTAACACTATGACCCAAATATTTGTTAAGCCACTACATGTCACCTCGTTACGTGTATACTTTTTTCTGTGGATTTTCGGTACCAGCTGGCTGCAGCATGTTTTCTGCTATTTAGCCTATGTATTGATTTAGCAGGCTATATCATTACTGTTCTATGTGTCAAGACTGTCGTAAGGTGATAATATCTTGTTCCCCTGTTCATCTCTCCCTACCCAAAAAA
>VYZM01007488.1:0-36898 GCA_013398915.1 Dromas ardeola | reverse complement strand
AAAAAAAAAAAAAAGGAAGTTTTACTGTTCTCTTCCTCTCTTTTCGTGTTCTCCTACCCACAAAACCAACTTAGTTTTCTTGGTGTGATAAAGCCCATCTGAATTAAGTTGCAATGTACTGTGCTCTGTAATTCAGAAATGTTTTATTGTTTTAAACACTTCTTTAAAACATTTGACATATAAATGGAAAGCTTCTAACTGTTTATTTACTTCATGAAGAATTTCTTGTAATAGTCAGAAAATTGACTATAACATAGGAAAGAAATACTGTATAAGGACAGTTGAATGACGTTGTTTACACACATCAGGTCTCATTCACTTGGATTCATTTATTGTTTGTTCAATACGAGTCCTTTATGTGTATTAAAAATCATTTGATACAGCTTCTTCTGGCCCATCTGCACTAGACAGCTTGTAAAATGTAATTTGCAGAGCTCTGTGACCAGCAGAATTGCTTAAGCAGTCTTAGCATTTTTTTATATTGAATGCCAGCCACCTAGCTACACCTAAATAATACTCTTATCTTTTTAATGGTTGTGTTATAGTTAGCTCTTTTTGGCTTTAAAACTTCAGTAAATATCATAGACCTGCAAGAATAATTTGAGAAAGACTATTTACCCGTACCACATTCTTCTTTCTCTATTTTTCTTTTTCAGAGAAGATAGGTGTAGCTACTAAATAGGAATATTAAACTGCATAGAATTTAAGACAGTGGATAAAAGGTCATTGTTTCAAATCTGAGCATTTGTGGGGTAGACCCTGTAGCCTTTGAAGTGCAAGAGAAAAAAGTTTTTAGGAGTGCTTAATAAAGGATGATCCCCCCCCCACCCCCCCGGTATGTAAGAACATTTTTAATCTGATTTCTGGGATTTTTTTTTTTTTTNCTTTTTTTTTTTTTTTTTTTTTTTTTTTTTTGTGTATAATTGAACTAAACAGGTTTTCTGAAGCTAAATATCTTTTCTTCCAATGTAAAAAAGTCAGGAAATAAAGTACATTAATAGTCTTCAACCCATTTCCTTCGCAGTACCTGTTGTGGGCCAAAATCAATCTCAAATTAGGGAATTTCACTTAATTTAATTTAATTTATTGCCAGTTAGCATGAACTTTTGATTACTGATTCTGGTGTTAATGAACAGATAAAAAATTATACATTTAGAGAAAAATACCTCAGCTTTACTCCCGGCACCTCTCTTCCCTGCTTCCTCGTTTCCAGTCCCCTTGCCGCACTTTATACTCCGTCCTCTCGGTGAGGCGATGGGTAGCACAGGAGGTGGGGGTCAGAGCGTTGTGTTTCCTTTGCTTTTTGCTGCTCCCTGTTTGTCACTCAACTCCTGCAGCATGGGTTCCTCCATGAACCGCAGTCACTTCGGGGGCTGTATCAGCTCAGGTGTCTCCTGCTGTATCTCTCCACTTGTGCATCCCCCCAATATCTTCTTTAGGTCTACAGCTTGACCAGAGTGGTTTTCTGGTCTTAACTGTGGTGCTAAGACCTGGTGCTGTCATACCTTACATCGCATTTGATGTTGCAGTGCTTCCCCTCAATATATAAATGTGAGAATATCAGCCTATTCAGTGAGGAGTCAGTCAATGAAAGGCATTGTGATATTATACAGACTGGACTCCCATACGTACAGGAGGTTAAACAACATGTAAACATGTAACATGTAGTACGGGTACACGTGGCACTGGGCAAAGGGCTCAAGTAGCTTAAATACTTGATTCTGAATACTTGAAAGCTGATGTAACTTTCCGTGCCTAACCAGACAGTTAAATACAGCTCCCAAGCCACCTACATCTATGACAATTACATCCCTTCTGACGTGATCTTACTCTTCTGGTCAACCTCCATTTCATCACTATTTCGTGACACGGTATGATTACTTTGCACTAACACATGGGACGCACACTACCAGGGATATCAGTCTGGGAACTGAAAAAATTGTGGAGAACAGGAAAAATTGCATTTTATACAAACAAATTCTAAGTAAGATAGCCAGAAGTCAGGAAGACAACTGCTAGTCCAGGAGCTGGGCAGCAGCTCTTCGTTTGCAACAATATAACAGAAACATGTACATTTTATTCCTCTAGAGTAGGAACTAACGAAATTATTGGAGAAGCTCATAGTGTATATTTACCTTCAAAAATACCCAACCTCCAACAGAAAATTTCATTTTTTTTAAAGGAGGGCAGGGAGTTCTGACTATTTCAACATGATTTTCATTTTCTTGTCTCCTTGGGACTATACAGAGAGGGAGAGGAAGACAAATCTTTCTGGTCAAATTGCTATGTAAATGAAAGAAAAGGGAATACACCCAAGCAATTCGCTGTATGGCTTTCTGTAGAGGAATATATTGAAATGGGTACCTATCCTAGAAGAATGTATTATCCAGAGGTCAATAAAGAGGTGTTGTCGGTGGAATGTCTCAACTGCTTTACCGGACCATTATCTGACTCTGCTCTCTCACACCAACTTCGGTATATGCAGGGGTGTTTCTTAATATTGTTACGCTGCTGCAGGAGTTAAGGACATAACGGTCGTCTTTGGAAAAAGGAATGAACAAAACCAGATTGGTCTAGAAACTATTTATTGTTTGAAATGAACAGCTATTGTTAGTGCTGCCATAGAGATTATACCTTTAAAGGACCAGCATTTCCTTTCTGCGTTGATTTTTTTTTTTTTAATACGATCCTGTGGAAAGAAGCATTTTGAAAAAGTTTATGGAATGCAACAATTCCAACTGATTTCCCTTGCTTCTGTTATGAGATTAGGTTACTACAGTCTCGTCCTTCTGCTAGAACCCTTGAAAGAGTATACAGCCACTAGTATAAGTTACTTAGACATTTCCTGTGTTAGAAGATTATTCTCTGCTTTTATGAGAAGTTGTGTATGTTTTAAACATTAGAAATTTGCTGCCAAGTACAGTTCATAGCATGAAGATAAATAATGCCATTAAACTAGAAAACCTTTTAATGATTGCTGGCTATTCAGTGGGCTTAGCAATTTAAACTAACACTTCCTTACAAAAATCACTGCCATTATTCAAACTTCTAAGCCCAGCAATCATTTCAAGACAATGTAGTAGCATTCTTTTATAAAGTGGGTCATTGGTGATTTTCTGAAAGCTTACCCCAGTATTTTTTGTATTCTTTTTAATGCTATGTACAAGAAGAAATACAAAGTGCGATTTGGGTTGTTAAAATGGCTTAAAATTATTTCAATTTAGCAGGGACTATCTGGGAGTAAGGCATGCTATGGAAGTTATTCTTAATTCCCATGAGGACAGTTGCTGTGAGTTGACAAATATATTACTTTGCCAGCCCACCATTCTGCCCTTTGTAATCGTTAAGGAGCAGATTAAAAGGACACAGCTTCTCTGTTGCACTGAGCCAATTCTGACTGCAGAGCTTTTCTGTTCACTCCAGTGTCTACTATTGACTATGTCTTTTATCTCTGAGTATCAACAAAGTAGAAAGAGTAGCACTTAGATCATGTGCTTTCCTTTTTACACCTATATAGTAAATATTTTCTATGTAAAAATGGCCAAAATATAGGTACTCTGTAATTGGAGAGATGTTCAATAAATCTTAAAGAACAGGAAAACTTTGTAAGGACACAGAGAAACATTAAGGGCAACGCTTAATGCTAAAATTAATAGCTGATGGGTCCTCATGTACAATTTAACCAGAAATTAAAACTAAATCCTCTGTAATTCTAAACGTGAAACTGAGTTCACCATTTATTCATTTTCATTTGAACAAGCAGGAAAAGGGAATAAAAAGTTTGAAAAGAAACTTGCTTTTTTATTTTTGTGATTCTAAATGTAGAACATCTGTCTTAAAGTCAGGTCAGAATTGGGTGATTTAACACGAATCTAAAAATCCTCTCCCATTTGTAGAAAACATCATGTACTCAGAACTATGCTAGGTATAAATGATAAGTTCAGAGTGCATTCTTGCAGATGCCATGGCACAGCCTGCAGGGAATGATGCACTATAATGGAGATTTCCTGCAAGGCTCAGCACGTCCCTCCCCTTAGGTCCCTGGTAGATCTGACAGATGACATCCTTTTGTTGTTTAATTTCTTTTCCTTCCACACACTTACTGAGTTTCTAGAATCTAAGCAAGAATGGGTAATTGAATTCTTTGTTTTGTATTCATCAATTTATCAAAACACTTTTACAATCTTAAAACACATTAGCGTTTAATTAAAACTTCTGAGAATTTATTCTCTCTCTTGTCCACTCTGCTGTAGCACTCAGGATTTATTAGGCTGGTATTAAACACCAAAATCAAGTTTACTCCAGCACTCCCTAAAAATATAGATGAATTTGTAAACAAAGCATTCGCACTTTCATAAATAATTGATTTGGTTGAAAGGTTAGGGGTTGTTCCAAACAGCATTATAGCAGAATTATTCAGGATTTTCCAAGTTCACCCTCATAGAAGTCATATACCCAAACACTGAACCATCTGACAGCTTGTAAAGGTTTATTACTCTGATCTTTTCTAATTTAGACTCCTAAATGACTCATTGTTTTTGGCTTAAGAATACGTGATGCTGTTTGGCAAATGTATTTTTCTATGAAAATGGGGCCTCTAAGTATGTTCTCAGAGAATTCTGCGCCTCATTGACTTTTTGCCTGAAGTATAAAAATCTAAAGGCACAAGACAGAGCATAGGAAGAGTAAAAATCTGGCATGGTGTACATCCTCTGTGAAGGTTAATTATTAAATCTCATGGACTCCTTTCAGTCTCTCACAAGGGCTGTCATTCGGAATATATTCAAATAAGCTTTCCTTTTATTTTTCAACCTTTGAATAAGTGTGAAGCTGGCAAATAGTGCTGTTCAGGGTATTTTGTTAGGTTCTTTTTTTCCCCCTCTTTTTCTTTTTAATTTACCATTTTTGGTTTAGCTATCAGAGAGCATTTCCATACTCTTTTCAAGTCTGCCCTTTGTGTTCTGGATAGAGGCTACTATTTATAATAAATAAGAGGGTGTGCAACCCTTGTAGAAATTAAAAATTGATTTTTTAATATTAAATCATAAATATTATGGATCTAGTTCTATTTATTGGGAGCATTATTCAGCAGCAGAACTATGAACTAGTGGCTTGAGGGTACATCTTTGGATATATGTGAACCATAATGAATGAAGGAAATGTCTAGATATTCAGAAAGACATTAATATGTACCATTGATATTTTAAAAACTTTATTCCCTTATCAGATTCCTGTTTTAAATGCAGGGCAAGAAACCTGGAAAACAGATGCATTTGAGAACATATTAATTTCTGGGACCTGGGAGTCCTGGTGGACAACAAGTTGACCATGAGGCAGCAATGTGCCCTTGTGGCCAAGAAGGCCAATGGTCTCCTGGGGTGCATTTAAAAGAGTGTTGCCAGCAGGTTCGGGGAGGTCATCCTCTCCCTCTACTGTGCCCTGGTGAGGCCGCATCTGGAGTCCTGTGTCCAGTTCTGGGCCCCCCCGGTTCAAGAAAGACAGGGAACTGCTGGAGTCCAGCAGAGGGCTATAAAGATGATCAAGGGACCGGAGCACCTCTCTTATGAGGAAAGGCTGAGAGACCTGGGTCTGTTTAGCCTGGAGAAGAAAGAGAAGACTGAGAGGGGATCTTATCAATGCTTATAAATACTTGAAGGGCGGGTGTCAAGAGGATGGGGCCAGACTCTTTTCAGTGGTGCCAAGTGAGAGGACAAGGGGCAATGGGCACAAACTGGAACACAGGAAATTCCATCTCAACATGAGAAAAAATTTCTTTGAGGGTAACAAAGTACTAGAAAAGGCTGCCCAGAGAGGTTGTGGGACCTCCTTCTCTGGAGGTATTCAAAACCCGCCTGGATGCGTTTCTGTTCAGCCTGCTGTAGGTGAACCTGCTTTGGCAGGGAGGGTTGGACTAGGTGATCTCTGAAGGTCCCTTCCAACCCCAACCATTCTGTGATTCTGTGATTCTGTAATTCCAAAAGGTGATCATGACACAAAAATCAATTGTGAAGAAGTCCTTGAGATTTTATATCTATGTTCTCATGTGAAGTAGGTGAATATTTTCTGGTGGAGTTTATACAGATGGTTGTCTGCATAAACTTTGCAGAGACTTTGGTGAGCATGCAGATTATAGGAAAAAAACAGGAGTTCTCATCTTCTTGGAAGCAATTTGCTGTTAAAAAATGATAAGGGGAAGCAAGAAGAGAGATCTGTTAATCCTAAAACTGGTCTCTTGTATTCTAAGAAGTGAGGTCGTTAAGGTGAGATACAATATTCTGAGTAAGAATCTGAGGGTTTTTTTGGGAGTAGTGGTGAGAGGGTGATACTTTTCAGTAATCTGGCTCCTTGTCTTGCCTGTTTTGGTAATCAAACTGTGCTGAGAGTAGGATTACAAACTGAAGCCCTTTTGTTTTAGACAATATTACACAAGCATCATCTGTTGTTAGGGAGACAGTCATCCAGGGAACAGTCATCAATGGATAGCATGATGTCTCTACCAAATTCAAGCCCGTAAAGACTGTTCTGTTGAAAGCAAAATGGTCCCTTCCCATTTTATTTTAAGCGACACTAGCAGCTACTGCAATACGTAAGAAAGCTAAATGATTTCACAGTAGTATTAATGAATTTAAATGAGAGCTGCAGTCTGCTTTTCTCCAACCCAAACTTTCAACTAACTGTGATGAACAGAGACTACAATTTGAGGCAAGTTATCCTTTTCATAAAACTATAAAACTCCCATTGACAATTGGACATATTCACAAAGAAAGGAGAATTAGCCTTGTTGAGTACATTGTAAAACAAATAATTTTAAACAAGCAGCAGTCAGAGGAAGGACTTTCTTGGCTGTAATACTGATATTTTCACAGGGGGGAGACAAAATTATTGGTAAATTGGTATGAATGATAAACCAGAGAAAAATAATATATATGGACGTGTTTTTTAAGTCCTGTTGGCAAAAATTAGAACTAACCTTTACTGATGACAGATTTACAGTGGCAGAAAACTCTCAGGATAAACTATTCAACCCACATTTTAGATATTCTTTAGCTGGCATATTTAACTGAATGTCCTTGGCGTACAAGCTGCATATGCTCAGTATACTTAACATATGCAAAGCTTCCATTTAATGTGTGGAATTTAGAGGAAGAGATGCATGAAACGTTCCAGCTAAGGTAAACCTAACACAACAAAAAACTTGTATATTTTAATTCTAATACATATGCTTAATACTTCAGTAGTAATTATTCCAGTAAAGGAATTATTCCATTAAATTATTACAGTAAAGTTTTTGTAGTATATTGGCATTGTAAGACTGTGCAATACCCTTAACAATGCTTCTTACAACAGTAGCAACTTTAGATATGTTACGATTTTTTTTCCTCATCTAAATACATGTTTATAGTCACAAGCAATTAATTGTTCAATGTCTTACTCAAATTTTTTGTCTTATTGAAAAGTAAAAATTCAACAAAGAAATCTGACTTTGAGAAGCATTCTGATTTGATTCTGATTCATACCACTGTAAAATTTCTTTAAGCCACATCTATTGAAAAATACTTTGTCTCATCTACTAACGAAGTGGAAAAACTGCAAACTAGTTGAACTAAGATTATTTAGTTTAACAGTGGTTTAATTAAGCATGCCCTTAAATCCATGCTAAAGGGCTTTGCTCAGTCAGTCCAAATGCAGTCTTTTCTTTTCAGAAACTGCACTTCACAAACATTTGCTGGATGGTTGGAGAGAGCCCTTTTTTACGTAGGTGGTCTGGGTCTCTCGGCCAGCTGACTACGTAGTTCTGTTCCAGGGTGGCTGTTCTGTCTGAAACTAACTTCATGTTTGTGAACTATATAGACGACAGTTCATTGCTGCCTGATATCACAGGACATTCATTATTAACAAATCAACAAATGTGTTGCACACTAACCTAGCTTGCTTTGCTGATACAAAGATGTACTCAGACATCACAGTAGGTTAGGTTAGTCAGCAAGATAAAAGGATGGCATTATGAACTTTATAGGGGAATTAAGCCAGGGATTCAGTGTCAGTCTAAGCAGACCAAAGTGCTGACAGCTGTAGTTATGCTACCTACTTCCATCTCCGCTTTCCCTCCCACATCTAACTTCTAACCCTTGAAGATTCCTTGTTCACAGCAGAAGTGAATAGCACACTTGCACAGCTTAGTGAAATGTATGCTAAATGCTGGCACAAAGACAGGTTGGGGCAAAAATGGAAGTAGAACTGCTAAGTAGATATTTTTCAACTGTAGAATCAAATGAGAAAAAAATGAAGAGGTAAAATCAAGAGAAGCTTTGGGTCCCTTCAACAACATGCTTGAAAGACAAATGTCTAATTAAGCAAGCATAGGGATGTACCTACACTATAATCGTGATGTTGGATCTGACTTGTTTTACTCTAACAAATCAATCTTTTAATCTACCTGTGACAATTTAAGTGAAATTTCTTTTTGTGGACACCTGTCAAACTGCTGTAGAGTTTCATCATATTAACTGGCATCTTGCATTGGCTTCTGCCATGCCTTCTGTCACATGCAATGCTAATTAGCCACTTCATTTGAAGTGTGATCTTGCAACCTGACTTTCCTGCCTTCCACCCTCTCTTAAGACCTCTCTGCAAAGCTTCTTAATTATCTACCACACCACCACATCGATCCCTGTCATGGTGGAGACTTGTCATGTCTTTGGGAATGCACTAGAATGCTGGCAAAGAAAATATTTTCAAGTGTTTAGAACTTCTTAACGATCACAAAATGCAATGAGGGGAACCAGAGGCAGAGGGTGATGGAGCAGGACACCTTTTTAAGACTCCTGCTGATCTGTGCAGCGTCTGCAGCGGTGTCTCAAGCCTACATCTGTGCCTTTTCCGATTCTGCCATGTTCATGCCTACATTGTTAGAGTCCTTCCTCTCAGCCTGTGCAAGTCCTGTAGCTTTTTGTGAGGGAAGGATGTCTTCTTCTTCAAAAGAGCAGTTTTAAATTCTGCTTTGGGGGAGTGCCGTCCTTTGGAGCATATTTGCAGACACAGGCTGGAGAAAATACATTTTCTCTGGAATGTGGTTACTACTTTTAATCTTACACTCTTCAGTATAAAAGAATATACGTATGCTGCTGTGGGGCTAGTCCTTGATGAGGTCCTTGGTACAACTCCTGTCTCATCTTATGAAGCATGACAGAGGACAGAGTAAAAACAGTCTTAGAAATAAGACTTAGAAATAAGACTATCGGTTCATTAAATCAAACTGAAATTTGGAAATAGATTTTCCTCAGTGTGTACACCCATCTACCTGTTACACTGGATTTTTATCCAGAAGTATCCATAAACTAATGTTTTCACGTGGTTTGAAAATATTACCTCTTACAGAATAGCGTAGTGGATTGTAAACCTCCATAACATTTTGGTGGTGTTCTAAAAAGCTTTAAATAAGAGGCTTGACACGGATGCAGCTATCCTATACGCAGGCCTGCACAGTGATGTGTGACCAGATGTATGGAGGAATCCAGCAATGGACTCGGGCTCCTATTCCCGGGCACTGGCCAGAGAGCGGCTCTGCGCCCTGACGGTACTCCCAGCAGCCGGCCCCAGGATGCAGCCGGGGACGGCCCCTTCCCGTTGGTGGCTGTGGGGACAGGCTCCCAGACATGCTGAGGAGAGGCCGGGGCCTATCTGCAGCCTGTAGGCGCTGCTGCCGGGTGAAGCCCCATGGCGGGGCCTGAGCTACAGCCCCTGCTGCGCCCCAGCCCCGCCCGACCGCGGGCCCTGCTGAGCCGGGGCCACCCGCAGGCCCAGGGCCCGGCCTGGCCCCGAGCCCGGGGGGTGCCCGATGCCGGGGGGCTGGGGCTGCCCCCGTGCCCCTGTCCTGGTTTGACGTAAACAGAACCAGTTTTCTTTTCAGTAATTTTACTTTTCACCTCTAACTCTCTGCAATTAGTGTCAGTGTCAGCTTCTCTCAGTTAAGGCCTGATGTTTATAGTTTATGCCAAGGAATGATACACATAGAAGCCCTTCCTTATAATATGGCTATAACAACCAAGGTCAGCCAATTTCGTTATTTGCCCCGTTGGAGGGTCGGAAGCGGAAAAGCGTCGAGGGGTCACACCTGTGGGGATGGAAGGGACAGGACAGGTGACCCAAAACTGACCAACAGGGTATTCCATCCCACCTGCATCGTGCTCAGTACAAAAGCTGAAGGATCAAAGGGTCAGGCCTCTTTCTTCAATGGCCAGGGCCCACGGAGGACTCTGTTTGTCTGCCTTTGATCCTGGTCCGTGTGTTCCTGAATCCAAATCCTGAGTTCAGCTCCCGTCCGTTGCTGAGTCCAGTCTGNNTGCTGAGTCCAGTCTGGGACTTTCCCAGTGCATGACAGTGACATGACCGGCATCCAGGGAGCTCACTACCAGGTTTTGTATATAGTGTATATATTTCATTATTTTCTTATTATAATAATTTTCTTTTTATTATTTTACTGTTAATATTTAATTGAAGTAGTTTAGCTTCTTTTCAACTTATAAGTCTCTCTCCTCTTTTCCCTCTCTCCATCTCTGAAGGGAGAGAGATTAAAGAGAGCGTCTGTCGTTCGTCTTAGTGGCCAGCCCAGCCCAAACCACAACAGCTCCCCGGCTGCCCTGCGCCTGGCTGGGGCGGCAGGACAGGCCCGGGCTGCCAGGCCCTGCCCTCATGCTCCTCGCATGGGGAGCCCCCGCGGTCCTGGCCCCTGGGGAGCTGCAGCCCGCATGGAGCCCCTGAGACAGGGGTGAGTCTGCTCAGTCAAAGCAGAAGATACTGTTTTGCACAATTTGCTTAATGTTTTCAAAGAAGTAAAGAAATACAGTTTAGTAAAAGATTTAAAGATTATTTTGATGTTCCTTACCTCTTTACTGTCGTATATGTTCCTCCAGACTTTGTGTACCGTAAAACTGAGAAGGAGAAAATGAGGATTTCTGTCTTAACACAAGCTGGGATGCTCGCTTCATCACTGAAACTGTAGCTTTGTCCTATTTTAGCTGTACCTTAAACAGATTCTCCTGAAATAATGAAGTAAAAAAGGACCTTTCTTCAAAATGGCAGAGGATTTTTGTGCAGGAAGCAGCCTTTTTATTTGTTGCCTGACCTGCAATAATTTAATTAAACAATTAAGAACTCTTGATAATTCATAGATAATTAAATTACTGTCATGCCTCTGTGTGGGCATCAGAGTTAGTAGCAGTACCCAACATAAGCCATCAGCTCTTGGTAAGTAGGAGGCATACACTCTGCATCCACCCCTGCATTCTCAAGACAAAGTAAGTAGTATTGACAAGCCCTAAAATCAGTAGCATTGAAAGGGGACGTATTCTGCCTAGGTAATATCGAATATGCTTAGAACTATACTTGCTTAAAAATAACTTCACAGCACAGGTTTTGTTGTCAGGATAGACAGCTTCTCTCTTTCTTTGGGAATCATCCTCTGTTCACGCTAGTATGTGTTTCAGCAAAGTTTTTTGGCAGTCTGTTCATTGGACAAGTTCGCAAGAAAGCCTAAAACTTGTACACAGTATAAAACTAAGAGAATTACTTTGCCTGTCCAAATATATGTACTTCAAAGAAAAAAATATCCTTATGGAAGATTAATGTTTTTTAAATAACATAGACTTCATGAAATAGAGTGAAATACTGCACGTGCTGGGAAGACTCCATGTAAAATTCGAAGTTTCAGTGACTATCTGACACAAGATGCAGAAAACAGAGTATACCAGAGAAATGCTAAACCGTTATCACGTTCCTTACTTTGAAGGCAGGAGATGAACTGATTCATATGGGACTGAAACAAATTTTATTAAATATTTGTATTAAAAATTGAAGTTCAAGTTAGTTGATTGATACAGGATGATAGCCAAAACGTTTACAGTATCAGTATCTACAGTATCTAACTTTTACAGATATCTTATATCTAAGATATATCTTAGATATATTAGAGCTAAAAGCTTCTCAGTATCTTGCAGTTGTTCCATTAGAGCTGTGCTAGTATTCTGTGCTTGTTAAAACCTCTGCTTACTTAAGGATTTTCTTATTGCACTTGCCTCCATTGACAGTTCATTTGCACATAATTACTAACTGTATGCCCATTAAACAGAAAATAGGTTTCTGTCCTGAATGGACCAAAGTCAGTAATGATGTACTCTCCTGGCTTCTTTAGCTTGGCCCCATTGTGTGTAATGATTGCAGCTATTAGACATTACACAGTAAAGTGTGAACAGCTGTGAGCAGGACATACAAGGCAATGGCTAGATGTAAATACCAAGCTACAACATGTAATCTAACAAGGAGCAAGGATGTTATACCTACACCTTTTGCTTAAAGTGGATCTAATGCAGATCTGCAAGGGACCTCACCCTGTATTTCTTACATTCTCCCTATATTCCCTCCAGCATGGCTAAGGATGGAAGTTACTTTGGGGGCGTTTCAAGCATGATGGTCTGTTCTAGATACAATACCCACAAATAAAAAACTCATGTTTTGTTAATCTGTAATTTAGCAGATCTTTTACTTCTGATTTTTTCACTCTCCAAATTCACATTTCCTCCTTGCTACTTTTTGCTCGATTCACAGTTCCAGAGCTAAACGCCTACTTTTTCACCCACCAGTTATGCCCCTTACACTCTGTGATGCCTGGACTCACAGTGACACATGTTCCTGTGCTTTACCATAAAACAATGACACTGATGTAGAGGTCTTCCATGAGCATCTTTTCATCTCCTCTAAGCCATTCTTTTTATTTTTTTTTGTTTGTTTTTTTTAAATACGAAATCCTGTGAAGGTCATTTTCCTACCACAAAATACAAGCTAATAGTGTGGAATTGCTGAAGTGTGGTACACTAGCTAAGCTGCGTAGTTCACAGGCTTTAATTTTGCAGATAGGCCAGGCATTGAAGACTTCCTTATTTCGACATTCTTTGATTTCAATATAAAGATTCTTTGTTTTCTAAACAAAGAATTACCAGGATCCTCCCCCCCCCTTTTTTTCTTTTAATCTTGTCACTGTCATGAGGCATGATGCCATAACAAATGAAACACACATGTTTCTTTTAGATCCACCTCAGAACTTCTTATCCCAAAACTGCGGGCAAATATCAGCATTGTCAGTATCTATTCTAGGAATGCTTATTGTCTTTGAATAATGTTGAACAGATCAGACTAAAACAGTATTTCAACCTGTGTTGTCTGCATTAGCTGTTGAAGGTCTTATAGGACCTTAATTTCTTTCTAAACGATGCATTCTGAGCAGTGGCTACTGCCAGTACTGGTGAACAGTTGATTATCTATGCTCTACACTCTTGCTTTTTCTCTTAACAACTCCTTTATTCCCTGTTTGTTTGTTTTGAAGCAGTATGTTCCAGAGCGTGTTCACTTCATAGAGGTTCCATCTGTTATTTTCAGACGAAGTTTCATAGAATCAAAAGCATGGAATAAAACTACTCCACTGCCCAATGTCAGGGTCAGCTGTACTGAGGCAATGTGTGTAACCTTTAAACATACTTTTTAAAAGATCCTTAGTTCTTTAAACACAAAGATACCACAAGTACCCTGCTTTGTGCACATCCCAGGATAGCAATTAACTTTTTAAGGAAATGTAGTATGACTGGTATTCAGTTTATAATCTTCTATAATTGATAGATCCTTTTCTACAGAACCAATACCTAATCAGCTGTTCTTCATCCTTTCTGTATTTTGTTGATTACTTCTGTTTAATTTGATAATTTACACTTGTTTCTCTAGAATTTTATCTATTTTTTCATATTATTTCTGTGGTCTGTCAAATTAATTTTCAGTACTGACCCTGACCGTAAACGGTTCTGCAATTCATCCCACCTTGTTTACTCTGGAAATGTAATAAACAAAGTATTTTTCCCATCATGTAAATGATTAATGAATAATACTGAGTTAACAGCAGGCTGTGTAGAAGTCCACTTGGTGTCTGGCCTTCCAAACTATTGTCCTTTGGTCATCCTGATGAAACAATTGTGAGACACTTATGCCAGAATTTGTTTTCAGAAGCCCTAAGTCGAACTCCTTCCTCAGAATAACCTCCTTTAAATAAATGATCCTAGAAAAGAAAGGAAAGAAAAAGAAAGGACTGGAACTCCATAAACAGTTCTACTTCTATCTTACTTAATATCTGTAGTAACTCATATTAATATCCTGGTGTTACAAACAATGAAGAGTTAAGATTTGTATGTATGGTATCAAATTCACTGTCCATGATATAAATTTACCTTGCATATTCATCCACTGCTAATCCCCCAATTAATGTGTGAGCACAACAGCCCCGAACAATTGAGGGACAGGAATGGACAGATGACTATCACTTCTTGGAGGCCTTCTATTACTCCTGCAGCAACCCAGAAAATACCGCCTTCCCAGTTCATTGTCTGAGGCTGGGATGGCTGCTACTAGAGAGTGAGAGGTCATGGTCTTTCTTAGCATGCATGGGGGGAGTATGTGCTTGTATTCAAAATCCTGTGGAAATAATATAAGCATCAGCTGTTGATGCATATATTTTTAGAATGTACCTAAAATCTTACATTTTAGACATCAGTTTTTCAAAGAGATAAAACCTCAGTAGTATTTTCCTGAATATAGATTTTGTATATGTATTTTTTTCGTATAATAGTAGTCAGTCAATAGCATAGATTCATGGATAAATGCTTTTATGCTCCGTTTTGAATTCTGTGGAAACTAGATCCATTTCTAGTGAGCTTTTAAAACTTCCTGGGGGCTTTCACCATAGGAGCTGATAAAGTTTTATGGAACGCTCTACTTTTATGTTCAGTGAATATGATGAGAATCATTCTACCCTGTACAACTGGGTAGAAATTAACTGAATAGTTTTGAATGAGCTACCCATAAACATTTGCTGCATTTATTTTACACGATAACATTTTACTGAGCACAAACTACTCCATTGAAAGCACACAATGTGTATATGTGTTATGGAGTTACAGTGCATGCTCAGGAAATGGGAGCATTAGTTTGTAAGTCTTCTTGATTTGAAGGATTTGAACCCACATTTCCCAAATGCCTCATCTAATTATTTTGACGGCAGCAATCTCTATAATTTCTGGGGAAAACAAGGCAGCTGTGCATACTAAATTCAGGGGCCTGGAACAAGAAGCAAAAGGAGACAAATTCTGGCTTAATAGTTATAAGGAAAGGAAGAGTCTCAGGCTTCCAGTCTCTTCTTCTGTTATGCATCGCATCCATTTTAAGACAAAAAGCTTTGAATTAGGAGGACTGGAATCCCAAGTCTATCTACCACAGGTGAGACCAGAGTGGTTCTCAGTCTTCTTCTAATACATGAGTATTTGAAATCTCAGTTTTGAAGGGGTGGATGAGTACCTGTCACAATGGAAGACAATGTTCCTAATTTCCAGAGGAAAGTTATTTTTGAGAGGTTTTTTTGATTTTTGAACATTATTCTCAAATCAAGATTTTGAAGAGTGTCACTATAATAGCTCCCTGCTATAAAAATTGCCAGAAACATGCTGAATGTACTGAAATTACAGTGCAATAGTCAGCCTGTGACCTGGATATATGTAAATCCGTACTTGATCTATATTTTCCATTGTTATAACCTGCTACTAATTTTATAAGGCTTTGGATACTAATTTTATAAGGCTTTGGAACAGCCATTGTTATCCATCAGATTGTTGTAGCTTTAAGTTTGGATATCGTATATTTCACGGCCACATGTTGGTACTACATCACTGGTAAACAGGAAGCTCTGCCTCATCTGAAAATTTCCTCTTTCCTTTTGTGTCAAATCATAAATTGCAGCTATTAATAAGCAGTGCTATTCAGCAGCACTTAAAAGTTGTAGTTGGTTAGACCAGTGACATCTCTTTCTAACCTTGGCTGTCAGTATAGTTTTAGGTCACAGCGGAAGGTAAGCAATAGAGTCATAGGTCTGCTACTTTCTACTCAAGCAATTAAAGTTTCTTTAGCATTGGGATTATTAGGTAGCTGGTTGGTGTGAGGGCAGTAAAGTAGCGAGGAGAGTTTGGCTAAGAAATTAAAAGCCTCAAGAGATGCTTTCAAAAGCTAGCCAAACAAAGCAACAACTTCAACACTAAAAATGAAGCAGGATTAAGGAATGTCATTCCAAACTGAATGATGGGCCTGGGCAGTTTCAAAGTTGTCTCGTTCAGTGCAGCTAAACGCTTTCCAGTTTTAATGGGAGAAGCTTTAGCACCATTTGCAATCTTTTCTTCCTTTTGCCCTTCTGCTATTTTTTTATAATAAAATATCAGGACTTACAAAATTGTGATGTGATTGTCAGTGTTGTACACAAGCTGGCTCACAGTGATGGGGTGCAGAATAGAGAAGAAAAAGCTGCTGTGATGATGGTTACACCCACCATTGTTGTAGGAAAATAAAACAAAACTGAAGACTCCCTCTCCTTTGAAATAATTATTGTCTCCAGCCACTGTGTTGAGTAGTCCTACGTGGCATAGCAAGTTGTCATGTAGACAGAACAAATTTTAGTCATACCCAGTCTTGAAGTTTTCTCCCTACAACTTTAATAAACTGCAAAGGTATATATTATGTATCATCAATGCTTGAATCCTTTACAAACCAATTTAATGATGATAATCCTTGTAGAAAGTGTTCTGCTTTTAATTATTATATACAAGATGTTGTATCTGAATGGTAAAGCTGACATCCCTTGTATGCGTATTTCTCTTTAGGTCCTTGTTGTTTGTGTACAAACAGTAAATTCATCATATGGATTCTTTTGTCTTTATCAGGCAGTAGGTTGCCTTTGAAATTCCATACAGATGCTGAATTGCTGCTACCTGAATGCTTTTATATGTGAACTTTCTTATAGTGGGCTGACATCTTGAAATAATTCTATCATAGATAAAGAAATCAGTAAATTTGTGAGCTTCTAAAGCTTTATATTATTATTTCTGTAAACACAAAACTACTTACAATCCCTGCATTTTCAAGGGGAAGTAGTGCCTCTTGCCAGGTTATTTATAGCACTAAAATGTGAGAAATGTTCTCCCATTGGAAACGAACAGGTTTGAGACAGACCTGGTGAATATTGGTGAATAGTTATTCTGGATTTGAGACCCTATTGAGGAGGAAGGTGTCAGGATGCAGTGAGGGGCTGACTGCCCCCCCGCAGTGGGAAGCCGAGCCCCACGGGTGACGCTGGCATAGCCTGTGCCCTCACCCCAGGGTGCAGTTCCACGGGACTGGTTATGGGGGTCTTTCGATAGCCCCTGGCACAGCAAGCGGTGAGCCAGGGCCAAGGGCCATCCAGGGGCACTAGCCAGGAGTACAAGGAGATGACACCAGAGGCAAGGATGGAAAGAATGTATGTACAAGGGGTCCATGCTGAGATGGGCTAGCTCCAGTGTAGATACAATCCAGGAGGCAGGGCCAGAGATGGAGCTGGAGACCAGTGCTCCTACAGCATCACTGAGACAGGGACTGACAGCCCCGGACTGAGCTGAAATGGGGTTGTGGGCCCATGGGGGGAGGCCCCAGGGGAGGCTGAGCAGGGACAGTCAGGCCCAATAGTGCTCTTGGGGTCTCAAGGTCTGGTCCAAAGTCTGGTTTGTACAAGTGAAAAGGGTTTGTCAGTTAGTCTGTGAAAGAGAAGGGATAAATGAAACACTTCTCCCTTTCCATGACTCTAAAAGTACAAAGTGAGCTCACATAACATGAAGTGAAATGTAAATTACGGATGACTTTCTGACCACTTACCTACCATTGAATATGGCAGGGTAGAGTAAGTATTAAATTAGGAACAGGTCATTCTCTAAGGGTCCAAGATTACATTGCATTAGTAAGATTATGCTACAAGTATCAACTGTGGAAAAAGGAAAATATATAGCCTACTGTATATAACATAAAAGAAAACCAGTGATGTTAGTGTTATGTAAACTGATAATCTTAGTGATGGTGAGGGGGGTTTATTATCCTCCATGTAAATGTTCTGTCAGAACCCATGGCAGAGGTTGGAACTAGATGATCTTTAAGGTCTCTCTGAGCAGCCTGGTCTAGTGGGAGGTGTCCCTGCCCGTGGCAGGGGGCTTGGAACTAGATGATCTTCAATGTCCCTTCCAGCCCGAACCATTCTATGGTATGATTCTATGATTCTATAATATCCACAGTGGAGCTTCATCCTCCAGATCTTTCTGTCCTTCTTCGTTTCAAGGGAAAGTATCTCTCGCATTAGTGAATCAAATGGGAGATACTATTTAGAGAATTCTTGGAATTAAATCATTCTTGTAATGCTTATTGCTAATGAAAGTACCTAGTATCTTCTGTCAGTGACTGATGAACATCACACTTATTTTTTCAAGTAACTATTCATAAAATTTCAGGAAGACTGAACTTTTAAAAAATTGTTTTTATCCTAACTTAAGCCCAGAATTAGAGTTCTTCTTGTACCTTAAGTTATATCTCGTAAGTTTATTTTTCAAACACGGTACGTTGTTACATAACTACTACCCTTGACTATGTAGAAAATGGGAGAAAACTACTCATATTGGAAACTACAGTAGTACAGCTTTTGTGCTGTTGGTTTTGCTGCAAATAGCTAGTCTTTGAAAATTTGCCATATGTAGAAAAGGAGTTTGAATTCCACAAACACATATAGTGAATATACTTAGCAGAGCAAAGTTGTTATTCTACCACTATTGTAAATATTTCAGGAGCTCATTTAGTTGCCTGAAAACACAGCCAGTTAGAATTTTCCAATAAAGTTATATTTGCAGTATTAAAACTTAATTTCATCAGTTTTGCCCGAGATGGAATTTCAACTGGATACAAGAACAAGGCTACCCATCCCCAAAAAGCAAGTATACAGAGTGGTCGAGGAACCAACGCAAGAGCAGATAATTAAGGTTAGATATCTCACATGCCAAAATCATGCCACAATAAGTTGACTACTGATTATGCATGCACATGGATTTGGAAGGAAGGCTTTTTTACCTTTTGGAAGGACAGTGTTTCAAAGCCAAACTGAAGATCTTCTTTGAATTTTTCCTCTTCACATCTAACTTTATGTACTTAAGACTATGAAAAGGAGGAATTATTTTATTTATTCTCTTCTATGCTGCTAGTCTATCTCCCTTCAGAAACTAAATAACAGTACAACCATTTTCCAACTAGTTTTCTGTAAAAATAGCTGTTGAGCTAACTTTCTGAATATTGTCTGTAACTTTGCTGCCAGATTGCTATCATTTTTTTGTTTTCTTTCCAGAAAAAGAAATTATGGTTTTAATTTTCCATTAACCCATTGGCCTAATTAGCATCATGAGCACACATTTCTTACGTATTCTGCTAGATATATTGTTTCCATCAAGTATTTCAGTCCAGTTTGGTTTCACACGTTTTGTTGCAAAACCCTTTTGTCGGTTTCAGATTCTTTTTTCTTTCTGATCAGAAGTTGTGAACTATTAAGAGGGAGGCATCTACTTTTACTAACAACACTAGATTGTTTTAAACCTAGGCTGGTGTATTCCGTTATCTCATGTAAAGGCTCCTAGGAACGAACAGAGACTCCTGTCCATCCATTGTTCCCTTACCCTGAGAGTAAATAACTCACTGGCATACTATCCAAGCATTTCTAATCCTGCCCCTTTTGCACCATCAGCCTTTCTGACTGATTAAGCCAACCCTGGTTAATTATCTGGAACCGAGAAGGATGCCCTACTGATGTGGATGCCACAAGGTGCTATGAGACCATTGGAAAGCCACTGTCATCTCCCTTTTATGTGTCTCTCCTGACATTGTACTTTCGCTTCTTAGCCACAGCAGTTCCCCAAAGTATGTGTCAGATAGTTTTTAGCTATGTAACTATTTTAATCTGTGGTTCAGAGGGACGAGATGTTCAACTATTTCTTCAGTAGAGGATTCTCAAGCATATGATATGTTACACTTCAGGTACCTGCAATCTGCTGCAATTTATTTGTCTCATAATAGAAAAAACACTATCAAGGAAACTTACCCATTACCTACCACACAAAAAAGTCACTTAATGAAATAATCAGGAACACCTTAAGCAATGTAAACAGTGTGCAAAATATGTTTGCTAGTTAATCACATTAAGTGAAAATCCTATTGTTGACATTACTGTTTTACACAAGTCTTGGAAAATAAATATTGAGCCAGACATCAGGATTCTTCTAGTTCTGACAGAAGGTTTCTTGCTTTTAGAATCATTTTTAACAACTTTATATGTTTAAGTGATGCATGTTTCTTAACGGAAACTTTTGGGAATGGCAGATTATATTTTTATAGAGAGAGATACGCGGAATGATCTTAAATTTCTCCAGTGATATTGCCATGTGTACATTGCATGATGGATGGAGTCTTAAGGAGATTAAAATCTTAGCAATAAAAAGTATCTTTAAAAGAAGGCAGTAATGAGTGCCAAGTTTAATGGGAAATGTGATGATGCAGTTGCTTGGAAACCTCTTCAAAGGACTCTGCTGAGTTCCTATTCACAGCCTGCTCCACTGGACAGGTGGCATTTTGGCTTTTGGTTATTACTGCTTAAAACACTGCCGCCATTCCTTCAACCCTTATTGCTTTTTTAACCGTTTGGTTTTTTGTCGTAACAGTCACAACTGTATTGAATTTAGGAATGGTGCTTAGCATGGAGGACCAGGAGTGATTTGCAAAGGAGACCCAGTAGCTTATTGTCGTCTTGGTGCTTATGATTGATTTGTCATGAGTTCTGCAAAATTTGATTACTGAATATTTTTGTTTTCTGGGACTCTGGAAGGGACTATTTTTTACAGACTTCAGTCTTTGAAACAGGTGTATTTTTCTCTAGCTAACATTTTAAGTATTGTTAGGGCTCTCCTCCTGTTCCAGGACAGTAAAGTAGCAAATCATGACAACAAATTGACACTTGTTTATGAAATCACACGGATTCTGATTTTACTTTTTCCTTGCAATTTAAGAATTTAAACTATTTTTTTTCAAGCTGTTTGAGTTGTGTTCTGGACATACCAATACTGGACGTACTAATACAATAGTTCTGGACATACTAATACTATACTAATATTTTGTACTGTCCTTTACATTCTCTAAGATCTAACAACATGCTGTTCTGGGGTTTGTAAAGAACTGCCATGTAAAAAGAGACTGTTACTGAAAAGGCTTTTTTGTTCACTTGTTTGTTTCTTATGTATTCAGGTGATGTTTTTTTGTAATTTTGTTACTTGTTCATAATTTATCAGGGACAGGTTTGTGCTTTATTCCACAATACAGGTACTTGTTACTTGTCAAGAAGGGAAACTGAAAACTCTGAGATTTTTACTACTGTTTAAAGGCTTTTCTGACACATGAAAATACACAGGCCTAAGTGAAGAGTTAGTTTTATTTTCTTTGGGGTTTTGTTGTTGTTGTTTGGTTTTTTCTTTGTTTTAAAGCAGACTAATCTTTCTAGCTAACACAGCACTTTCATGACATCAACACAGAACAGTCATGAAGTATTTTTTAGGGTTCTCAGGATCCTGCAATATTTTAAATTTTGTTTTTTTTCTTTGAAGGGGATATGATGGAGGAAGATAATGAAGTAGTTTTGAATATGTATAGAAGAACATTCTTCAAAGTTAAAAAGGCAGCACAGGAAGAAAAATGATTTTCAGATAATTAGGTAATGGAAGCTAGCTAGCATTTATAGGTTGACTGAGAATCAACCCCTTAAAGTTATTGTAAGGGACTGAGCCAATGGAAAATTTCTTACTTCAATTAGGTTTAATTCAAGTTTTGGGAAAGGCCCAAAATGAACATAAGTAAAATTAGGAAATGAGAAGTTTCTTTTCCACATTCCTGCCTTATCAGGAATTGCCTCGCTATTGTTAATTTAATCTCTGCTGAGCTGGTTTGGGAAGCATGTCTGTATGTGTATGCATTTTCCTCACAGTGAGTATTTATGACAATTTAAGAAAAAAAGCATTCTTGGCATTTCCCCAAAGAATGTTAGTGTTGAGATACAGCTGTATTTCTATTTCTGTCTCTGCTGCAAAATGAGATACTTGGTGATGAGATACAGATACTAGAGGCTTTCTATGTCATTTTCGTGTCAAGCAATGACACCTTCTAGAGAAAAGACTTCTTAAAAAATTAATAATATGGCCAATTAAAATTTGTGTGGAATATATTTATCCAGGAATATTGAACATGTTTTCAGTTTTGTGGTTCATGCAAAAAAATAATCCACAACTAAAAATCTGAAGTTGTGAATGCTGCTTAAAGATGAAAAATATTTCAATTCTTACTATCATATAAAGAAAAAGCAACTAAAAATCCCTAATTCTAAAAGATTTTGTTAGTCCAGTATTCACCCATGGAGTCTAGCAGTCCTGTAGCCAAAGAATATGTAAAACATGCTAACATTGATGCAACTTGAAAAGCAGTAATTAAGTTTATAACTACCATACATTGTCTTAGCTTTCTGGTGGGGGTAACTGAAAACCAGGAAAAAAAAGAGTAAAAAGGACTTTTGTAGATGTGTCTGCAGGCTGTTAATCTCCTATTGCTTAAAGAAACAGCAGACTAGTTTTACTTATTAAAATCAGAATTTCTTGATATTGTTTAAAAAAATTAAATTACAGCTCGGTGACTGTTGAAACAGTCTCTTCTTTAAAAAATTCATTGCTGAAAGTAGGCTGTTTCCAATTCATGAGATATCATCCTCCATTTAGTGTTAAGAATTTGGCTTCTCATAATTATGCCTTTTATTTTGTTTTTCAATTTAAAACCTAACTGAATATGTTACAGCATCTCAACTTCAGGCCAACTCATTGCAGCAGTGAAGACATTTTCTGTGGACAACTTGTGGGATCCCCCTTGGGATGTTCCTTTTTTATTTTCTTCTGACTTGCTTATTTTGTTTTTACAACCAATTTCACTAGGGTGACATTTTCTAGAATAGTCAATTGCCGAGGCATTCACTTGGAACAGGCGACATGAGATGTTAAGTATCTATTTTGAATCAGTCATACAAATGATGTGAGGCAGATTTTCCAACCTCCCAGACAACTTCCAAAGCCATAAGGCACCAGTTCCTCTTTACTGATCTTTAAGTCTTTCCATTTCCTTCATTTGAGCTTTTTGATTTTTAAAATTAAGAAAAGAAAAACTTCTCCTCCTGCGGGAAAGGGAGTGGAAACAGAAGAGAAGGGTTGGAAAACTCTGGAGAGAGCCCATTTAAGATCTGATTTGTTACTCCTATTGCTGCAAAGAGGCAGTGGCTGGTACTGGGAGCCTCCCCTCCCTTTTTTTTCCTCCTTCCAGCAATAAGTGTTTTCTGGTATCTCAAAGACAGTAGCAGACTTTACGGATTTACCACAAGCAATGTAGGCAACAGCCAATTTTGCTTATGCCTTTAAGCTAGACCTGAATCTCTGAGAATAAGTGGACATGAGAATGAATGGCTTCCACAGTGGCATCACATATTTAAAATGCAAACCTTGCTATACCATTGTTATAAATATGGTTCTTCTTGTTGACTAAACAACTTAAATGAATGATATATGCGTGGATAAAAGAAGGATTTAGTTGACTGAACTGTTTCTTATTGATATTCTTGTATTTACTGAGGCTTTCTTTGATAGCTTTATAGCTACTACGTGGCTTATTTAAAAATATGTAAAAATACATATGAATACATAAATACATATATGCAAATGTATGTATGTATATATTAGTATTTCTTTCACTGTAATCAGCAATATCATCTTTTGATGGACGGTCAAAAAAGATGCGTTTGGATCTGCTTTCACAGTCAGAACCTATTTAGTGAATTTGTAATTGCATAGTAAGATCCTGAGGTTCTTTGGACTGTATTTATTAGGCTCACACAGAGAAAGGAGCTGACTCTCACTAGTACCCTGCAGGCTGAAGATATCAGCTTCAGGATTTCCTGCGGCATCAGTTTGTGCAGTGGCTGAGAAATGAGATTTTGATTTCAGAAAGCTTGACTCAAGTCTGCAGAAAAATGTGGTATAACACTTTGTGATATCTACCCGCTCTGCCCCTGGAAAATTAACCTTCATTTCTAGCTTCTAAAATTCTAAGGGTCTATATTATTTATAACTGCCAGTGGTCATGGTACTTAGTTAAATTTTAAACTTAAGTAAAAATGTTATCATTGCACTAAATTTAACTCACAGAAATTCTGTATTTCATATTTTAATTTCTATGTTGATAAGCAATTTATTGCCTAATTTATTACCTAATTTCTCTGAAATTGCATGTGAATGTAAGTAAATGATAGTTCTTCACCCGTGATGCTAAAATACTAAAGTTTGTTCACAGCCAATGAATAAGCAAACATATTAATGCTTGTGTGTTTGTCTGTGAGTATAAATATTGTTAAAAAAAATAAGGTATCACAAAATGTTGTCAAACTGTATTCTCTCACTCCCTCATCTTTAATAAAGCCATAATCATGAGTGCAGTTAACTTTGTGCTTAGTTCTCAAATGTCTTAAAATGTAAAGCTATAAGATCAATTCTATATGAAGTCATCATTGTTTAAGTAATTATTCACATAATGTGCTCTTTTACACCCCCACTAGTTCTTATTTCTAACCTGTTCTCTTCTAAGATGAAGGTATTTTAAGATAATGCTTTCAAAAAATGTCTTGGGTACTCAGTAACCTGAGTGTCAGTGAAAGTGCAAAAGATTCATGGTCTCTTTTGAAATCAAAGCTTGTACTATATGGTTCCTTTGGAGAATTTTTTCAGTTGCTGTACAGTGCTGTGATTAACAGAGGTCAATATCAAAACCACATTGGTTTCATCTGGGTCTTTACTTATAATATTAAAGAACCATTGATCACAGCCCTTTTTTTTACCCCATTAGATGAGAATATTTTTGCATACAATGCTACAATGAATATAGATAGCATAGATAGATTCTACTGTCTAGCTTGACTAGGCAGAAGATTGGGCCTCCCTTTCCCCTTTTAGCACATTGCAATGTGAGATGTCAGTCCTGTCAACCATTTCAGAACAAAGCTGATAATCATCATGACTAGATGACACCTTCATACTCATATGGAGAATTAACAGAATGTTTAGTCCCTGCTTTCACCAGCTGCTCATGCCACTTAATCCCCAGGGGACACAAGTAATAGAAATCCAAAACTTTTGTTCACATCTTAGAGGTGAAGGTGGAACCACAACCTGTGATCCTCCTTTCTCACATCCTGATGACATTCACTTCTGATTTAATGCAGTAAATATGTTAGTTTGAACTTGCTTGTGGGACTTCAGCTCATCTAAAAGGAAGTTACAGGTGTCTCTGCTGGGGTTCCTGTGGTGCACTCTTACGTTTCCCTTTTCGCTGTTCCTAAAATGACGACCAGATTTGTTTTTAATTAATTGTTCATTGTGAATCTTGTGCTCAATCTCTGGAATTAATAAATGGAAGCAAAACTAACGAAGAGGAGCCTTATTTTCTTTTTCCTGTTGGTGGGGAGGAGAAATAGCTTGTACGATAAAAAGAAAGAACTAGATGTTATTTTGCAGGTTTAGTGAAAAGATCACACTTTTTTCATAAAATAAATTGATTGAAGTTGTTTCATTCAGGAGACCTGTTAGAGTTTTTACAGGGACCCAATGAATTTTCAATGTGTAGACAAAATTGAAACTAACACTCCAGGGTTAAATGTAGTGTGTGCATGTGTTTGTTTTATGGTGATTTTAGTTTATGTGTTTTTTTCAGGAAAAATGGATTATTTTTTGTGCGTTAAATTGCTCACAGACACTGTATTCAGCTTTTCCACAATGTCAGTATTATGATGAGTTACTTCAAGGTTGTTTCAGCACCAGTATAGAATCAAAGAATCATAGAATTGCCTGGGTTGGAAGGGACCTTTCAGATCATCTAGTCCAACCGTCAACCTAACTCTGACAAAAATCATCACTAAGCTGTATCTCTAAGCACTATGTCTATGCAGCTTTCAAATACCTCCAGGGATGGTGCCTCAACCACTTCCCTGGGCAGCCTGTTCCAATGCTTAATGAGTGTTTCTTTCTTTTTGGTACTCTAGGAAGCAACCACGGAAAGACAGAAAATGAAAGCTCCTATTCCCAACTTGATTCTCTTGTATGCTACTTTAACTCAGAGCCTGAAGGTTGTGACCAAAAGGGGATCAGGTAAGTAAATATTTATCTCTGTGGTTACAATGTGGCTTGGAAAGAAGTGCAAATATGTACTAAGATGTTGTTATGGTGGTTTGGAACATAGTTATGAGGATTTCAAATTCTGCAGCAGAAAACGTTAGTAGCTTCGATATATTTTTAGACTATATTGTGTCACGTGAACTTGATGAAGAAAACAAAACTGTTAAAATCAGATATGTAATGTGAAATCAATGTCCCAATTCATCTGCTGAAGGAAAGTTATTCCCAGAACTATTTAACTTACTTAAAAGACTTCGTTGCAGTCAGTGTTGTTAATTTGATTACGAGATTTATCTGTTTGACTATATACTTTATGGTGAAGAATCTCTTGAAAATTAAGATCATGCAGTTTTGGCTTAGGCTACTGATTTTTGTAATACAACAAATAGATCAAGCATATTAAATTTAATAACCATACGAAGTGAACAGCAAAATGTGTTTTTGAAAGGGCTACCTGATACATGGTTGAAAAGTTTAATTCAGCAAAGAAAATACAGGCAGTTTTTCAGAAAGTAAGCAGAGGGTGACATGTTTACCAAACATCTTTCATACTGTTACTATAGATGAATTATCTTCTTATGTAAATAAAAGGAACACCAATACTGAGACAGTTGGGTGAGTTTGGGTTAATTTTATGTCTGTCACCCTGAAATTCTAGTTTTCCCCTCTTTCACTTTTCACTGGATAATGAAAAAAAATATAGGATGCTACTTCTGCAAACCATCTTGCTCTATGGCACTAGAGGACACTAAATCCTTAATGGAAGTCTTTATCCCATGTTGATGGAATTAGTTAATTAGATTTGTTGTTACTAGTCATTTTCCTTTTGGCATTGGAGTTTTTAGGTAGTTTTTGTTGTGCGGTTTCAGAAGTCTGGCTTTGATTTCTTTTTCACGTTTTCTTTAAATCCGTTTCCAACTGGAGTTGGTTGGTAGTTGTTGTAACTGGTGCTTAGGGAGGACACAGGTCTGTATACATTTTGGGAAATAGCTTAAAGTATATCTCGTATTTTCAATGGATTGTATTTGTAACATTATGAAACTGATTATGTCTCCAATATTTTAGTGACTGGAAATGTAGATTGAGGGAAGGCAAATAAGGAGTACTACTATGAAGTAAGGTGTTCCTCAACCAAGACTTGACATTAAAATATTTTGGGGTTATTTAAACTGGAATATATGGACTGTGTGCAGACCAACGGAGTTGGTGATGGGTTGGTGTGTTTGTGATATGGTGTTGAAGCCGAGATAGATATCATAGATATCCTTTGAATGTGTCTGGGTGAGGTTGTTCTGTTTAATTAAGATTTAATACTTGTAAGCTTTAAATTGAGGCCCCTTAATCCAAATTTTGTATAAGCATTATTGTTCATCTTACAGTAACTTTTACAATGACATCCATTTTTAAGGAACTAAAGAAACTAGTCAGTCATCAGATACCTGTTACTTAAATGTGACAGTAACAACTTGGGTTGTCTTTGCATTTTATTTCATCATTTTTTCCTGTATCCTCTTCCTCTGATTAACCAATGCAAAGAAAAGTGGTAAATATAAATTCTAATTTCTGTTTGGGAAAGTAATATAATTGGTGTCCAGCAAAAGAAAGCGCATACAGTACTTCTAAAGATGTTTAGAATATGTTCTCATCGTGGTGTTGTAATAAAAAGGAAAAAACGTGGAAATCTTTGGATCACACCTTACTGTAACATGAGGTTCTCGACATTTTCACATGAGATCTGCTTATCCTATATATAGTTTCAATTAGCTGTATCACCAAGACAGCTGTTTGTCATACTGTACGTGCAAAGGAAAAATCTCTGATTTACTAAAATCTCAGATCCTACTGCCTTTGGTCATGTTGTTTAGTGACTTCAGACTTGAAGAACTTCCAGAGAAGTAGGTGGAATGTAATAACATGTGTGATGCTGCTTGGCTTACTTTTGTTGTTGTTGTTCTTTGGTTTGGTTTGGTTTTATCCTCCCTTGGGTGCTCAGGAGGACTATTTTGCAATCCTTATTTACTTTAATAGAAGTTTTAGCAAAATAAGATTCACTTATCTGTACTGTGAAAATAGAAATGGTTTCCTAAAACTTATTCAACTTATAATTGGAAGTAGAAAAAAAAAAATCAACTTGGAAAATAGAAATTTTGTTTTATGTGAGGCAGAGGATGGTGAGGACATGGTTTACGTCTCTTTAGTCAGTTCTACTCGTGAGTCACTTTGTCCTTGAAGAATGAGCATTAAAGTAAATGAATAGCAAAATAAAGATGTTGGCATATTTTTATACTTATGAGGTGTTACAATTCTAAATATGGAGTAGCAGTATCCACCTTTTAGAGATTTGTTGCTTTTATGTACTTCCTTCTCTGTTGTGAATTAAAGGAATGTATTAAATGTAAACAAGTTGTTGAATTAATATGCTCAATAGTTGTCTTAATTGTGACTTATTCCCTCTAATTCACTTTTGTTGAGCTTATTTCTAAGTACTAAACCTGAAAACACAAATCTTGTGTTCTTTGTATATTTAACTTCAGTATTTTATCTTAAAAAAAGATCTATCCTTGAAAATATGTCTTTTCTATACTGTCAGTTTGATTTTTCCTGCTAGAGTACTTCAGCTCTCTTCCTTTATAAGTTTTTTTATCAGCTGTGCTAAAAAAATAGTGATTAATAAAAGTATGATTTTCTCCGTCTGGTAGAAATACATTTCCAACCACTTCTGTGATCTATCAAGAACATGAAAACCTACCTGCAGAAAGTCAATGAGGATTCACAGCATGCCAAAAATGTGGAGTAATTTTTAAGCTCAAATTATGATTTTGTTTCAAAAAATGGGTAACAGTTATGACTGTCTGTTGCCTTTTAGGACTGAAGTTATATCAAATAATTGGCTATAAGTGTAAACAGGATCAACATAATATTCTTGTCTTTGGGTTGATTTAAAAACAGGTTACAAAGAAACATTGCAAGAGAAAGCTGAGGTTGTGCTGTTGGATTAAAGCTCTGATCATGAGAGCTGTCATTATGCAAAGCACTTAAATGACATTACTTAAAGGCAGTCCTTGAATCTTTGTACCGTTGTGTTCTATTCATCAGTTAAATATAATAATATAGGGTATAAAGGGAAAAGTATTAATCAAATATTTATTACATTAGCAGGAAAACATGCATTAAATTAGCTTGCTCACAGCTATGTGAAGTACCTGTTCAACACATTATCTTGTATGTGTGATTCTATCTGACAGAATATACAGCTTTTTTTTCCAGTTAATATTTTAAATCATTTTTGTAATACAATGAACAGTTTCAAATTAATCTTTAACGTAGAAAGGAATTATTTTACATTTAGAGCATGTAATAACTGTGTTTGCTACGTAAGAATGGCTGGATGAGCAGTTCCAGTAACAATTCCATTAATAAATACAAATGATGCAAGAATCTTCTTCCACGAATGCAAAAACCAAATTAGACTTAAGCACATGTAGACTTCCCTTGTCAATTATAGTTGAATGCACAGCACCTACAAGTTGTAATGCCTTCTCAAGCAAGAAAGAAAAGATCCTTTGCCTTAAGCATTGCAATTCTAACCACTGACTTCACAGCAGATGTAATCGTTGTTAACTAGGTTTTTTAGGCAGTCAGTGAAGTCCCCATAAACTTCTGGAGAGGCTTCAGAGCTGTCAACAGTTAACTGCAAAGATGAACTTTCATTTGGCACGTAATGGATATCAGATGCGATCTGCTAAACGGGAAGCTGACTCCTGCACTGCTTGGCTTTTTGAAGTATCTCCAGAGCATCTCGCTTCGTGAAACAATTCCTCTGTTTGATCACCATGTCCTGCTTGATGCAAAGGAAGAATAAATACTTAAAGCCTATATAATTTGTTTTGTTCAGCACATGATTTCTCTGGAGTTGACTTAAATCTCAGAAGCGCAGGAAATAATGCCCATTTCTTAGCATGATGCCAAAATTCATATAAATTTACAATATGCTTAAAAAGTACGTAGATTTACTTTTTGTGCAGTCCACTGGGCATCTGTTGCTCAATGCAGACCTTGATAGTATTTTGATGATTTGGTTACTTTATGGTAATGCATTTCTAAATGTTTTTCTTTCAGTGATTTTTCCTGATGATATCCTTTTTCATAGTTTGAACAGAATTGTAGATTTTTTTTAGCCATGTGGTTTTACATCCTTTGAAACTTAGGCTTCTTAAAGTCTGTTTTTTTTCAGGTTGAGTGGTATTTGATCGCTTACTTGTGGTGAAGAGTTTCTGCTTATGAATTATTTAATATTCATCAAAGAGGAACTAGATTAGGAAAGAGAGCCTCATGCTGATCCGTACGGATTTTTTTCCTATAACATGTATGTTAAATAAAATACTTGAACACTGCATTGCCATCTGGTGGTTTTTTCCAAGGATGCTGAATAGACAAAGGAAAGAAAGGTTTTTTCTTAAAAACCAAATCTGTTAAAAGGGACAATGGGGGAAAAAAGTATGTTAAAAGATTTTGTTACATAAAGAATTATGACTTGATCAGTATAATTAGACAATATTAGTGTAGTGGCATATTATACACTCACATTGCCTAATAGCAATCTGGTGTTGCCTTGTCTCGAAAAGGTGAAAGTTGCTATTACTGTCTGTAGTTCTCTGTTTTTCCACAGATTATTATACACCATGAGTTAATTAATTAATATTCTGTGTTCAGTTCTGCTATTGTGAATGGAAATTTTCTGTTCTAGGTCGAATTTATTCTATGATGGAATAATTTACTGGAAGGACAGTCTTTCCAATGACAGGTTATTAGGATATGTATGAGAACCTTCACATCATTATGATGAAATTAAAGTCTATGGATGTATTTTGTCATGTAGCATTCTCTTTTTAATGTCTAGTGTTTCTGTGCCTTAGCTATTATGAATGAATACGGCTGGTTCTAGTTCTTGTACTTGTATGGAAGATCAACATTATGGAAAAAGGAAGTAAAGAGCGATGAGATGCTGGTATCGTTGGTACGTTGCAGTGGTGGCATTTCTGAATTTTAGATCGTTTTGTAGGAGAAAAATATGAATTTTAACTAGATAAAAATAATTCAAGATTATTTTTATTTTTGGTTCTAGAGCTAGGGGAAATTCTGAGTAACAGACCGGAAATATAAACTAAAAATCTCAAGTAGTTATTCTGTTTGACAGACTCCATACTCTTTAGATCTATAAACAGATATTTTTCTAACTTATGTCCGTCTATGAATTCGTATGAATTATTCGTCATGTAAGAATTAGTATGTTTTAGAGAATAATATCACATGTATAAAGGCTATTTCTGCACAAACAAGACAGTTTTTCCTTTTCAAAAATGTTTCTTTTAACTGGAAAAGGACCACATGATCTGTGCAATGTAGGCCTTAACATCAACAAAGCCAAAATTTTACACCTCTTGACAATTGTCACAATGAGAACTCAACAATATATTAAAATGAAAATAATAAAAAAATAAAATCCACTGAATGAAAATTCTTCACCTGTATTATATGTAAAGAATATATCGACAGAAGTCAAGACAGTTTGAGCACTCTTTTCAGGTAGGAAGAATTTTTGAATTTATTTCACTTGTTTGTACCTAATTAATTGAATTGTCACTATTTTACAGAAAACAATACATATATCTAGAATCCAGCTTAAGTGTCAAAAATGCTTTGAGAAATTACACTCAATTAAGTGCTGAGGCTTAGCAGAGGTCTGGTAACCAGTACCTGGATATTTGTAGGTTTTAGTTATTTTTTTTTTAATAACCCTTCTGGGTGAGACTTAGTGTCCTAAGTGTGTTATACTACATAAATCATCCTATTCTTCTTAGTGTCTTTCCTTCGGTGGTGTCTTTCTCTTTTTCATGCTGTCTGTGTATTACCTAAGTTTTTGTGGGTTATTTTTTGGATCCTTGTCAAAAGGTAATTAGTTGATGAATGTCATATTGGGTCTGATATGCACTGAATGGTAATCAGATGGTTAAAAAAAAAATGGACATATATCTGTTATTTTATTTCTCATAAAATTTATAGGCAGAACATTCACATATACAGTACTCCAAGTACACTGAGCTTGGAGCAAAGCATTTACAGCAATTAAAGGATATGCTTCTTGCAAGCCATAGGAGTTTGTGTCAATTGATATTAATGACCCCTAGCTGTTGTTTCCACTCTGCTACAGAATGTTAGTTTCCATTATTAATTGATGAGGCTTGTGGCTTGTTGTGAGGTTACACAGAACCTGAAATAATACTTAGAATCTATCTGTGTCTATCTGATGTACAAGATTAACTTCTATGAGAAAGTATTTTTTAAGTTGGAACAAGACTACTGTTATTACTATGAAAGCCATTTTCTATTTCTCTCTTCGGTGACAAGAAGCAAAAGTAGAGTGAAAGACAGTCATGAGCTAAGACGTATGTATCTTTCTTACTGCACGGGGGGGACGAGTATATTTTTGCATCATGACCTGATTAAGAAGTGAACCTTATTTCATATGAGGATTGTTTCAAAACCTCATTTTGAATTGGCATAGAAATATATAGTCTTCTTTATGGTTGTAGCTGTGGGACTGAATGGGGAAAACTCCGTGAAACTTTTTTCTTTTTGAGGGAGAAGAGCGAGAAAGATGAGGGAAAACCTTTACAATTAAAACCACAATGGGGATAAACAGAAAATTGTGTTGTTCATTCTCAGGCAATTTTCTTATACTTGACCTATTAAATCATTCCATATTGATTTTATTAACACTATTAACACTAATATTCTTCTACTTTTTGTCCTTAGAATAAAAGATACTTTAGTTTATTTTTTGCACCTTTTTTGTTCCAATTTAAAGATGGTTGTTCCTCTCCATTTTAATATGTAGTAGAAATCAGTAAGTTTAGTTTTTAATAATAAAATCTTCTCTTCATAGTTGAAGAATTAATTAACTGTTATGTATCCACTTTCTTGGATTTTGCCTCATTACTTCACAAGTTACACGGCTTGTATAGTGTGTGTCAGTGGGGGAGGATGTTATTTGCTTTCTTACCTGCACATTTCTTTTAAAAGACAGAAAATCTTCAACAACAATACCCTTGAATATATAGTAATAGGGTCAACTGAGAAGAATGATTGCTTATGACTGCTTGAAGGGAGGTCTAGATGATCTAGAGGGGCGAAGACTGTGTAAATACTCTGCCTCTTTCAACCCTTTCACTCTCTGTCCTGAACTTTTGCTATCTATCTGACAGAACTGTGAGGCCTGTGGGGCCTCCTGGAATTAATATAGCCCACTGAAAAAAAGAAATTGCTATTTCTACATTGTACCAGGATGTTAAAAGAGCAATTAGTGTCCTTGAGCACCTTATTTAGGCAGCAAAAGTATCTATATCCCCATCATTTAGCCAATTCTGGCAAAGCCTTTTACGCCAGTTTTGATATGATCCTCAGCTTCTTTCTTCATTTATGAAGGCAGAAAACCACCTGATTATTGTTAGGAGAAAAGGCATGACGTGCTTTTTGTGAATCAAGGACTACTGGAAGAAATTAGAAGTTAAAAATTAACCTATTTAGTAACATTTTGCATATTCAGGAAATTAGAGGGTTCCTTTAGTATATGGTTTTGAACCCATTTTTTTTGCTTGCGACAACCGTGTATGGGAAGTGTGTATTTTTCTTTAAAAGAATAATCCTTTACAGTAGTGCATGTTTCCTTAGCTACAGAATGTTGTATGAGTTGCATTGCTGTGGAGTAATTTTCAACATACAGTTTTCATTTGAAAGACCCTGAAGAATAATCTTGTTGGAAAGAAGACTAGTTGTGTTAGTAAGCTTAAACAGATGCTTGGCCACGGGGATGGTTCAGCTCCAATTGTCTCCACTCTATTTTTTTTAAGCTAAGGATACTGTTCAATGTGTCAGATGAACAGCAATGATGCAGATTGTTTACTATACAGGGTTGGGGGCTATGTTATAAAGAAAGAAGGAAACACAGTTCTGTGCCGCTAGAGGATTTGGGCAGTAAGGAACAATTGCATTGCAAGCATAAATCCTTTGTGACACATAACTTGCTTTCGAGACACTGTGAAAGCAGTAACTGTTACTTGTCCTGTGAGCATTTATGAGCGGGATGGCTGGCATTTTAAAAATAGTTATATGACCTTTTGTTGTTGCTAGGATCCATAGTGATACTTTTCAGAGTCCTGGGAGATGTTGAATAATACCACAGTATGTGAAAAGACTGTCTGTGCAGTAGCAAAGGGTCAATGTTTTATAGTGTGCAATACATATTAAGAAATGACTAATGATAGTAAAGGAGACAAAACAAAATCTAAAGCCAAAAGGACAGTAATAGATATTCTTACATAGTTTGGTCATTGAGTTTTAGTAGCTGTTTAGAATGACTCTCTGCTTCCACAGTCCCTGTTTTCCCTGGGGAATGGTTAGCAGTTGTTTCACTGATTGGCATCTGTTGGCAAATGGCCTAGAAGATGTAAAAGAACAAGTGACCTTTGATCAGAAATAGCTGTTGCAGAAGATCTATTTATTTGAATATTACGCTGTCAGCTTTATGTAGAATAATGACTGTTGAGAATAAGGAGACAAAAAAACCTCAAGGACAAGTAATGGCCATTTGATAGATTTGTCTTTTTTAAGTGTACTCAGTTGTGAAATATTGTTAAAATACAGAAATAAGAGCTGTGCTAATAAGTTTTGCCCATTAGAATATGTTTTGTTACTACACTTAAAGCAAATTAAAATTGATTAAATCTGTCCTCGATTAAAATACTGACTTGTTCTTTCTGAAAGATGGAGGGAGAAAGTGCTATCAGTGCTGCATACACAGATACATGGGAAGCAACTTATCATGAAAAGAGAAGGTTGTCCTTTAGATTGCAGTATCGAAATCTTCATCCATTCTTGCTCAGACTTGTTTTTCCTGTTATGGTCTTTATTTCAAATGCAAAATGCACAACTTCCGTCGTTATTTTAAGATTTATCTTTTTATCTGTTTTTCAAAACAGGTTTTTGCAATTATAAGGAGAATTATCAGTCTGCTATAATGGTAAATTACGACAGTTATGTTAGTTGAAAGATGAGTGCTTCTGTAATTTTCTTGCCTTGCTCTGAACGCTTAACTCATTTCAGGAAACTGTCGAGTGTACAGATGCAAAGCAGACAATTGTGTTGAAGCAATCTGCAAATTCATTTGGAGTAGCCCGCTTCCACAAATTACTCTTTTTCATCCTTGCAAAAAGGAGCGATTTTTATTCTCTTTTAAATCTATTTTAATTCCAATTAAAATAGTTCCAATTGATAATTCCAATTTTAATTACAGAGTCATTTAGGTTGGAAGGGACCTCTTTAGATCATCTAGTACAACCTTCCTGGTTCAAGCAATGTCAGCAACAGCAGGTTGCTTAGGACTGAGTGCAGTTGAATTAAATGACTTCAGGCTTGTTCTTTAAACATTTTTAAAGGAATTCAGGCAAACCTTTTAGAGGCTCTAGTCCCTGACCCTCAATTTTTCCAGATTAGAACTTCCCTAAACATCTCTCTTATCGTGGATTGCCTCATTTCCCAGTGGAAATTGTGGCGTGTTTAAGATGGTAGCTCTGAATTGCTCTAATGCGGAGTTGCAACACACCAAGGAAACACCCGGACCTCTGTCATGTCAGGTTCTAAAATCTGACCTACCTGGAGGCTGTGTTAGTTAAAATTACTTGGTACCTGTTCAGGATGTTCAGTTTCTTTCACAGTAAGATTGTTCATTTCTTGTGAATTACAAAGGTATTCAAACATAAGCCAATTATTGAGGCATGTGTCAAGCTACATGGAAAAATGAGTGTACATACTGTGTGTTTTCCCATTCCCTTGACACCTCACTTTTAACCATAGTTAAACATCCTTGATAATACAAGAAACATAGTATTTTCTTATGGGAAAAGTAACTGGCTAATACAAGGCATGCTGCCTTCATGCACTTTTATATAATTCACTATGATCTTTTTTTTAATGAGGTTTGTCATAGTAGGTATAACAAAGACAGTGACTTGGGGTATGAAAAATTAAAGAGCAGGCCATAAAGTTAACTTTTCTTTTCCGACAAAAGTAGCAACATACATGGGTTGTCCAGATGAGTGCAGCCTGAAGTAAAGCTGTTGTTAATACTATTTTTTTTAAAAAAGTACAAGGTCAGCATGTCTGAAACCCCAAATTTTCTTCTCAGTGTCATTGGCCATATAACCCAGAGTGAATCCTGAAGGCAAAACAGAGAGACGGGCAAGGAACAATGCAAAATCGCTATATATGTTTGCGTAGATATCTGTGCCACGAGGGAAGTCTCAATTCCTTCCTAGGGATGCTGTTAAGCTGTTGCATAGGTGATTGCCTGGGTCCAGCAGAACGAAGGAGGATGGAAAACATGGAGCAATACTGTCAAACTCTGAACACTTTCTAATCAAGCAGGCTGAGCAAAGTATGACAAGTTCACCTGCCTAATGCATATCTTTTGTTTTCACAAGGGGCCTCCTGGAGGCCAGCAAAAGCCCTGCTTTCATTCTGCTGGCTGCGCCAGACCACTTTTGCAACAAAATCACTTTTTTGTATCATAGGTTTATTTTTGCCAGTGGCAGTGTTTTAAATATAATTTATATTTTTATAATTTG